>LNAC01000091.1:1113216-1154829 GCA_002007465.1 Ailurus styani | reverse complement strand
AAAACAAACTGAGGGTTACTGGGGGGTGGGAGGGTAGGGATAGGGTGGATGGGTTATGGACATTGGGGAGGGTTTGTGCTTTGGTGAATGCTGTGAAAGATGTAAGCCTGATGATTCACAGACCTGTACCCCTTGGGCAAAGAATAAAAATAAAATTAAAAAAAAATAGAGGTTTTCTTTCTTTCTATTTCCGCCCCAATTTCCTGCCTTATCTTTTTGTATCAACTTTCTATCCACCTAACTTGTGTCTCTCCAACTGTCATGTGAGAATGTAGCTTAGAGGGGGCAAAGCCCTGGACTTCAAGCATGAATCTTAATCCGAGTCTAAGTTCCAGTTGTGGCTTTGCCAGGAACTTCCTCGCCCTTTGTGGCTAAGTCCCGTAACTTCTTACTGGGGACACCAGACTACTGTGGAAAATTGCTCGAGTCATCTTCAGGCGAAAAAAGACACGGACCCCCAAACATCGTGCAACATAAACAAGCTTGTGTAGACAGATTTATCTACGGGAAGACCCTGGAAAATCGCTAGGGATGATCGGTTATGTGCAGTTCGTAGCCCAATTTTATTCTTTCAAAGGAGTGGAGAAGTTGACAGATGCGCTCTTAATTTTATGACATTCTCTTGCCGAATCTGTGATTTATCTTATCCTGAGTTCTCAGTGATGGATACAACTCTCACGCAGACTTTTTCTTCTTCTTTTTTTAAAAACATTTTATTTATTTATTTCACAGATGGGGGGGGGGAGAGAGAGAGAAGGAATAAACAGGGGGAGAGACAGAGGGAGAGGGAGAATCAGACTCCCATTGATCAGGAGCTCGACCTGGGGCTCGATCCCAAGACCCTGGGATCATGATTTGGGCTGAAGGCAGATGCTTAACCGACTGAGCCACCCAGGCGCCCCATTTCTTTTTATTTTTAATAAGAAAAACGTACTATGATGACATGCCTAGGACTGAATAGTGGGAGAATCCTTCCCTCCATCTGAGCTTCAATGACAGCCTCTGTTAAATGTGTCCTGTTTACTTATGTGGATTTAACATCGCCGGGCTCCCTGCTTATGACGTTTCTGTTCAGAGAGAGTGGTACCAACGAGCAAAAGACACGGCATTTCCAGAGATCAATACTGGGCTGGCTTCTGATCAATAAGGAACTATTTGGCAATTTTCTCATATGGAATGACATTTCCTCTTGTAATCTGAGGCAAATCCGAGTGAATTGAAGAAAGGCAATTACCCAAGAATAAAGTAATATGATTTTTTTTGTTGTATACAAACAGTCGGTGGAAAGCAGGCCCCCCGAGAATTGAGGTCGGGGAGGGAAGCCCCCTCTTTCCTGTCCCTCGCTTCCTGGAGTTACTACTTAGATTGCAACATGGCAAGTGGTTGCCGCATTCCTCGTTCTGTGAAAACATTTCCAAAGCCATTCTTTAGAAATGAAAGTACAAGTTCAATTAAGCGTAGAGAAAGGCACCAGAAGCAATATGCTTAAACTCCCTGGTGCTACTTCGTCACGCCGAGCACCGCGGGTGGAGCGGGTGGCCAGAATGCTTCCCAAGGACCTGAGATGTACAAGTCGCTCTCTCCCTGACGATGCATTCACCTTTTACCCGGGGTCAGGGCAGGGGACGAAACCAAAGTTATAAAGAGGCAGGACAGAAAAAAAATGTTTTAAAGGGCTCATACTGTGTGACAAAGACACATTTAAAATCTCTCCTCTGAGTGCCTTTGGTTGTATGCTTTTTTATTTCCTTGGAGGGACTATATTAAGACAAGAGCAGGATCTTTTAAAATTTGGGATCTGGGATCTTTTGTATTCTTATTGGGCTGAAGTTCACCACTCTATTTACAAGCTGTGAAATGCGCAGAGTAGGTGAAATTGAAGGGAATGAAGCCCTCGGAATGGTACACTGTCCTAGGACATCAGAAGAAAGCCTTCATTTATATGTAATGTTCTAATAACTGCTCCCTGTTCCCCATTTAAGAAGGCTCTTTGCACTCCATTAGTTACTGGTTACACCCTTGAAAATATCATAAAATCTCTTTTAAAAAAATAACGCCAGCTCGATGAAATCAGGTGGATACTAAAATGATAAGAATGTTACCTTTTATGCAACTGGAGCTCTGTGGCTGCTAATTAATTAACACAAGGAAAATGGAGGGATATTGGCATTCTTGCAATATACCACATTAAAAAATTAAAATACTTCGAGTAAATTACTGATATCTCCTCCAGAAAATCCATTCAGAAAATCCATTTTTCAATGTCACAATTTCAGTCTTGACCCTCAGTCTATTGAAGGGGAATTTAACTTTAATAAAATGGATTTTCTTTGGAAGACTTTCTAAATTCAGCCTGAAATTAATTCTGGCTGGTCTTTTCCATTGTCGGTCCTGGTTCGTGAGAGTGTTTTATAAGATTTGCTCAGACATATAAAATCTTAGCTTCCATGGAAAGTAGAACCCTCACTAGGCTGTTACTATCTGCTCCATGGGTTCATAGACAGGAAATGTGTGTCATTTAAAGTAAGCCATATTGTGTGCCCAGTATTGTATTCACTGCGCACATAGTTTTTATTTGGCATTTGGTGACCTAGCTCCCACCCTTCAGGAAGCTGGATTTGACCGCCATGTACCTTTGGACAATTTAGGAACACGCAAAATAATGCACTTCATTTATACCATTTATACCAGTCGTTGTCTAGGCAACTGACTGATTGCTTTGCTTAATGCTGAACCTAACCCTCTCAATATCAGGGTAATTATCCTCATTTTACTGATGAGTAAATCATGACTTCAGAGTCATTAAGAAACTTGCCTGAAGTCACACAGCCAAGGAAGTGGTAGAGCCGGGAGCCCAGGTCTCCTTTGTTCCATTTCTCTTCACTGGAACACATTGCTCTCCGTTAAGTATGGTGGTTTCACTACCGTGGTATCTGGCTTCCAAAATTTCCAGTCCTTTTGGCAAGATTCTCCTTCTTGTTTTCTTTTACTGATTCCCTGGCATTGATTTTCTTAACTGGCTCAATGGAATGATTTTGCACAATTCCTTTTTCTCCTAGTCCTCTAATCTGTGACCAACTCAAGCAAATGGGCTGTGTACCGACCAGTTGACATTTTGTGGTGATTCTGCCCCATGCTTCCATGCTTGCTCCCACTCACCTGCACCTCTGCAGCCAGCTGATGACACAGACAGGCAAGAGCCTCTTCCAGGGTAGGATTTAAAGGATATCTTTAGAAAAATGATTTGCAACCCTAAGTCATGGGTATTTGAGCTGCTCTTTCAAAAATGAGGCCACGTCCCGCCTCTCTCCTCTATTTATTCTCACTCATGATCTCACCCAGGTTTAAATGCCATCTGGATCCCAATGACTTCCACATTTATATCTGCAGTTCTCTCTCCTGAAATCCAGATTCACATATCCAAACTGCCCACTCCTCACCTCTTCTTGGATGCCCAATAGACATCTTAAGCTTACCATGTTCGAAATTCTGATTCCCTTCCCCACCCACGAATACTCTTCATCACAGCCTTCCCCAGCTCCGCTGATGGGAATGTCTTCCCTCCAGGTGCTCAGGCTGAAAGCCTTACAGTCATCCTTGACTGCTCTCTTTCTCTCACATAGTAAATCCAATCTATCAAGAAATCTCATGGCTCTTCCTTCAAAATATACCCAATCATTTCTCACTGCCCCCTTCACATTGGCCTAGGATCATGACTGACATTGTCGAATCATTGGGATGGTTGCAATTATCTCCCAGCATTGACTCTTGCCCCAGAGTCAACCAGAGTGATCCTTGTCGGCAGACCATGTCGCTCTCTGCTCAAGGTCTTAGACTGATTTCTCATTACAGTGGCCTCCAAGACAAAGACTGATGGGGAGGACTGACCCATCTGGAACAAAAGTTTACATCTTCTTGGGTAACTGTGTGCTGACAAAGCCAGTGCTACTGTGTCCTTCTGGATGATGCTGATTCCCACCAGTGTTCCCACACCACAGCATAGGCAGGAGTTACAGAGAGCTTGGGATGGGATGAACCTGAACTTCCAATGTGCCCACAAGTTCTGTGGTTCTATGGTTCTATGGTTAGTTTCTGTCCCTTCCAAGTGGAAACAAATGCCAAAAGTGGGGAGATGGCTCTTGAAATTGAACCAAAGTTAGAATTAAGGAAAAAACATGCTGCCCTGTTTCATGCAATGAGAAAGTACCATCCTTACAACTTGTTTTAAAACCTCAGATCTAAGGTTTTCTCTATCCCTAGAGAGGAAGCATGATGGGAAGACAAGGGCATAGAAAAGCTCCCCGGAGGACCTGGGTTTGAATCCTTGCACTCTCACTAAGGGAGGCTAGATTATTGTTCAGGAAGTGTTCACTCCCTTACTACCCCCACCTCCATGGGTGGATTTTGAAGTTTTGAAGTTGGCTTGGCCATGTCTCTTGCTTCGGCCAGTTAAAAGTGGATAGAAGTGATGGTTTATGAGTTTCAAGCCTAAGGTTTAAGGAACATCACATATTTCTGACCTCCACCAGGAGAAGTACTTGTCACAGGCATCTACCTGATCCCAGAAAAGTACAGCCATGTGGAGCCAAGCAGCCCTCGCCGACCCATAGACCCGCAGCTGCAAAGGGAGAAATCAGGGCTTCTTGTTCCATGTGCAGAAGTTGCTGACTTACACAGGCACTTACTAAACGGGTGTCTTTGTCACATCGCTTCACTACTTCGGGCCTCAGTTTCCTCATATGTAAGTTGGGATGGCAATCAGACCCACTTTGAAGGTGCGTACTTTCACCAGGTGTGTGCCCAGTAAGGGTGAACACCAGGGAAGGTGCTGCCTGTAAAGCCACAGCGCAGAGCCTGAGATGGGGAAAGTGTTCAGTTGCTTCCTTACTCTGATGCTCAGCACGTGCAGAGTGGGCACCACGGTGAGTGCGTGGAGCAAGTTGAAGCTATGCTGGGGTGTGATTCTGGGGAGCAGCAGACTGGGTGGGAGTCGAGGTCAGGTGTCCCTGGGTAATGTGGTTGGGTGGCTGTGGGGGCAGGGGTCAATTTCTTTCAATCTTACTCGGAAGTATGGAAGTGGGGGACTCTGATGGATGCCCCCTAGCAGGTACTGTTGTCTCCCCTGGCACTCGGAGGCTAACACCAGCATGTCTCCAGTGTCCCTGGGGAGGCTTCCGGGCTTGTGTTTCCCCCCCAGCCTGCTGCTTCCTAGTGAATGATTCCCGTTTCAGAACACCCTCCACTTGCCATGGGCCAATCTTCTGCAGGCTGGCTGCCTCAGGGAGTTGAGCGGATGGAAGAGTGCTGGTGCTCTCCTGCTGAGCAAATCAATCCCTTTCGGCCACAGTGTCCTGGGCATAGTGGTGTCAAGGCCATTCCCACTGGCAAGGCCATCATTATCCCTGTGGCGTGTGATAAACATGCTACTGGGAACAGCTCCATGATTGCCCAGAGGGTAAGAGCACAAATACCTGAGATTAAGAGGCCTCAAGCAGTTACCTCGCAGCATGTGGGGTCTCTTTACCTTGCTTTCATTCCCTTCTCTTTCCTTGGCCAGGACAGATAGATTGGGAGGTACAGAAGGAGAAGGGCTGCTCCTACTCCCTTCCATTTGCATTTCTAGGGCATTTCTTCGAATAGGGCTTCTGCCTAGACTCCTCGGAAGGCATCAAGACCTTCAAGATCTGGACCCAAACCACCTTTCCTGTCACTCCCTCTGTCCCTGTCACTGCTATGGCAGGGGCCACTCATGCCTCCCTTAATTCAGGCCCTCCCCATGTTCATGTGCATACCGTGGACACCACAATGAACCGCTGTTGAAGGCAGAGTTTCTCCTTCTGAGTTCTTCATAGTCCTTGTATGCTCTCCTCGTTTTGGATGCTGCTTTCTGTGCGTGGAATGTCTTCCTTCTTTCCCTCTTTTTTTCCCTCCTTCCGGCCTACCTTCTGCCTTCCTCCCCCTCCCCCGCCTCCTCTCCTCACGTCTCTCTCTCCCCAGCAAATAGTCATTCATCTATTTAGTCCTTATTGAAATGGCACCTGCTTCGTGCAACCTTGCCATGTATTCTAAGCAGATTTTCTGTGATCCCAAAGATTTCTCTTTAGATTTTTTTACATTGTGCTTGTTACAAAAAAGCCTACGGTGCACTATGATCTGTCTGTCTCCCCGCCTAGGGAGTGAGGACCTCGTGGACAGAAAACGTGTTCTGTTATTCTATGTCACGGCACCTGGTATTTGTGGAGTGAGTGAGCGAACAGCTGAAGGAAGGTCTTAGGTTTTCACACTGCTAACCCACTTCAGCTATTGCCAAAGTGCATCCTTCTTGGTTCCCATGGAGCTGATGGGGTGGCAGTCGGCAGGGACACTTCAGTCCAAAGAGATGAAGCTGAAATTTCCCTCAGCCGCAAAGTGGCCACCCGCCATTGGTCCCAACGAGACCTGTCCTGCTGGCTCTCCAGCGCCTTGCCCCAGAACTAGTTCCTCAGGAGGGCCACCCTTCCGTAGCATGGACCCCCGTGGATGCTTTCATTTTCGGCAGCAGCCACGTCACTTAATATGAATCAGACCCGTGTTGGGGGTGGGGTGGGGAGGAAAGTCCCACTAATGATTGACTCTGCAGCTGGCAATCGGTTAGAGTGGGTGTTGGGGCTTAATGTGCGATTTCATGGCTTTTCGTGGTCTCTACACTGCAAATTTGAGATGATTTGAAAACATTTTATTTAATTTTCATGCTTTTTTTAATCAAAAAAGTTAAAAGGCTAATAATATTTTATGGGCAGTTATAAAATGTGCTATTTGCACACAAGACAGAAATGCCTTCCTCAGACGAGCGACCCAAGGGGGCACGCGGAGAGGACCTCACTGGGGCCCTGCTGAGGGAGGGTGGGGTGGCTCTGGACACAAATTCTTTCAGGCGATGTCCTTCTAGGTGCCCTGGGATTCTCCAAGTTCATTCACCGCCTCACACCCCAACCTTTTCGTATGGAAGGGACTCGGCAGTGAGCACTCGGCAGTGACTCCCCTGGAGTCAGGGGAGCCTCGCCTGGTGTCTGTCAGGGGCAGGGGTGCAGAAAATGTTTTCTGAATGAATGGATGAATGAATGAATGAGTGAGTGAGGGAAGGGTTCTCTATACTCTCCCTCCAGCAGTCCAAGGGGAGACCTGAAAGCATTCACTATGTCTTTTCCCCATCACCACTGGCCCCAGAAGCAGTGGGTAGAGCTGAGCTCCTCGCTTGGCAGAAGGGCACTCCGAGGGCATGTGGGTCTAAGAATGTTGGCATGCCCCCCCCTTAAAAATTTTTTTTTTTATTATTTGCCCCAGGGGTACAGCTCTGTGAATCATCAGGCTTACACCTTTCACAGCACTCACCATAGCACAAACCCTCCCCAGTGTCCATAACCCATCCACCTTATCTCTCCCCTCCTACCCCCCAGTAACCCTTAGTTTGTTTTGTGAGATTAAGAGTCTCTTATGGTTTGTCTCCTTCCCCATCCCCATCTTGTTTCATTATTTTTCCCTCCCTACCTCCCATGACCCCCCACCCTGACCCTCAAGTTCTCATATCAGAGAGATCATATGATAATTGTCTTTCTCTGATTGACTTATTTCGCTCAGCATAATACCCTCTAGTTCCACCCACATCGTTGCAAATGGCAAGATTTTGTTTCTTTTGATAGCTGCATAGTATTCCATCGCATATATATATACCACATCTTCTTTATCCATTCATCTGCTGATGGACATCTAGGTTCTTTCCATAGTTTGGCATGCCCCTTTTTATTTTGGTGAAGTCATTGTTTACCTATTGCTTAATTCAAAATCCCAGACCCAGAAGGACACTGGGAGCTGAATTTCTTCGCTTTACAGATGAAGAAACAGAGTTAACATTGACGAAGCTCCTTGCTTAAGGACAGCGTTTGGACTTGAATCCCACTTTCCTATTCCCTCATAATTAGTTAAAAAATATTTTTTTATGTACTACTTCTTTCCTCTCTTGGTGTGAGCTGTAACTTTTCCCAACTTCTGGGATTGCTTTGGGAGAAGTAGCACCTTTTTCCTTCTTCCCCTTTCAACTTTGCACAGAACTCTCTTTTCTGTTTAAGGATTCTGGGGATAGAATACTCTGGAAACCCAAAGAAATGGACAGAGTCCTCTAGAGCAGTGGAGCACATATAGCAAAGCAGAAAGATGCCTCAGCCTGAAAAGGGACCCAGGGACACAGAGAGGGAGATTTGGTCCAGCTCTGGAAATGCTGAGGTTGGAGCCAAACTACCTGGTGAATGCTTTTTCAATCATATAATTGGCAAAGCCCCAGATGTGGCCAGCTGACATGGTGGAGTTTGTCAGCTAGTAGAGTCCCCCAGCTCATTACCAATCCATGGGATAACGATGACCATCATCATAATAATCATTATCGCCTTAGACAGGCGTGGATGACAAAGGCACCCCGGGGACGTCCTTTTGAAATGAGCTGCTTCTTAGCCAACCCTGACTCTCCAGAGTGACTTTCTAGAGAATTAAAGGATCATGAAGCTGAAAGAGGCCCTCTGAGATCATCAGTTCTGGCTTTCTGCCTTCAGACAGGACTAACCTTTATAGAAGAGTTGCTGTATAGGAAATCGAACCAAACTTACTTTTATATGTTATTCTTGTGATAGTATCTCTGTTGAGCATTCGATTAAGAAATGGGTTTGATGAATCAGAAACCTAGGAGAGAAAAGAAAATATTAACGACTCGGCAGTGCGATCCCAGAATAAACGTGCCTCCATGCATTCACTTATTCATTCATTCATATTCATTGAATGCCTTCCATGTGCCAAAGAGCACGGTGGCTGGAAATTCAGACATTAAAGGCACACACTCTCCTCTCAAGAAATCCTAGTCCAGAGAAAGAAGACAGGTGAGTAAACAAATGGTTGTAATAGAGTGTGAAGATTGCTATGATAGAGTTGCAGGCATGATGATATTAGGGGAAGACCACACCCCTGGGGAATCTGGGGAGCTGAGTCAGCTGGCTCTTGAAGGATGGGTGGAAACTACAAGGTGCTTTGCTGGTAGAGTGTGGAAGGAGGAAGGGTAAGGACACAACTGCATACAGAGGATCTGGGCATACGGACACGAGAGAGTGAGAACTAGGTATGCTCAGGCAAGTACTTCCATGTAGCTGGTCCTGAGGGTATGGGGGAATGATGGAGGGTGAGGCAAGAGAGGTAGGCAGGGGCTAGCTCACAACAGGCTTTGGATGCCATGGGAAGATATTTAAGCTTCATTCTGTAAGGATGAGTTTTAAGTAGAGGGTGGAGAGTGACATTTTAGGAAAGGGGCAGTTATTCCAAATAGACAGTGAGAGAGTGCCCAGAATAGAGGTATCAGGGGATGAAAATAAATCTACGAAATAACAGAGAACCTTATATCACTGCTTATTGTTACATGAATCAAACATATCATAAGCCATGCCATTCCATCAACCAATCATCCATCCATCCATCCATGCATGCATCTATCCATGTGCCCATACATCCACTAAATATTTACCAAGTGCCTACTATGGGCCAAACTTCGTACTAGATGTCCAGGGATCAGTTCCCATTTTGTACCCATGCCCTCAGGTCTCCGAATCCCTTCTTTGGGAGAGCAAGGCAAGGTTCAAGCACTCAAGCCAGAGGACCACCATTTGGAGAGCGCGATGCGCCCCCACATAACCGTGTCCACTGTTTCTTAACAACCTCCCTTCTATTCAGTCTTTTCCAAGGCACACGAGTTCATCTCAGTCGGTTCTCTCCTACCTCTCTCAGCTCTGCTCTGTAATTTATGCCTCAGCTGCTAATCGGATGCTGTGACACATCAGCATTTTAAATCTGATTTATTCTGAGGGTTGGAAAAATTGCAGCAGATGATGATTGTTATTAGATAAGCAACAGGTAATTTTTAGTTTGGAGAAAGCACAGACTGTTTATTTTCCCTCCATCTGCCTCTCCTTTCCCACACAGTTTCCTGGACGTGTTGTGGTGAGACACACACCGGAGGGATGAGGAGGGCTCAGGGAGTGACAGTGCTCAGTGGAGTTTGTCAGAGCCACCCCCAGATGCAGAAAAGTCCCAAAGCAAACACTGCTGCTCCCCAGAAACTTTTAGTGCCAAATTTAGCTTTGCCTTTGACCTGCTCTTCGGCCATTTAAAACATAGCTTGATGCCACCTGTTTGTGCCAATTCACATGAAAGGTGAGACAAAAATCCTTTGTCGTGGCCAGTAAGGAATGGGCTATGCCCCTTAATCAGGTGCCTTGGGCTCCTGGTCCCCGGTGAGTCTGGACAGCACGCACGTTGGGACTGGACCTGTTGAGCTGATTAAAAATAACTGAAAAATTTCCAGAGTGCACACAGATGATTTGTGGGCTCTGGTGTGTTGGCGGCATGGGAGAGAGGATAAAGTATGTACTTGGTATAAGTGAGCTTAAGTGGGAAGTTAATGGTGTGTGATTGAGCAGTAATTACAGCCAAATCTCAGTTCCCTGTGGTCATGGGAAGGATAGGGGAACAGGAGGGGACAGAGATAAATAAATCCCACAGATAAACAATTCTCTTATTTTAGCCAACAACCCTAACCCTTGGATGGCTCCGTTTTTGGCCAGGGTGCCATCTCTAGGGATCAGGTGACCCAGAGGAGGGGCCTCTCATTTTCTGTGCCTGCCTACCCTGCAGTGAGCTGGGAAGGGGGGCAGAGAGATCAGAAGGAGGGAGGACCACCAGAGGCTGGGCACCCTTCGAGCCAAGGGCTCTGTTCATCTCATTTCTAGGCATGTGCCCAGCATAGGACCAGCCTGTGTCCCGCACTTAGTCGGTGTTTTGGGATGAGTGAGGGACAAGTCTCGGCTTGGACAACTCACTGTGGAGCATCTGGGAGTTGGTTAGGTTGGACAAAGATAGAAAGACTGTGGCTTATTTTGAGATCCAGCGAGAAAGCATCGGGTTTGCTCAGGGAAAGAATGGAAGCATCCCTAGGGAGACAAATTGGGCTGAGACGATGCAGGAGCTGGTCCCCATCCTTTCACCAACTGCAGGGGAGGGAACATAAGTTCCTCCCATCAGCCCGCCGGAACACAGGCAGCTGGGGGACATGCGTCAGTCATATTCCTGCAAGAGCTTGGGAAACACACCCATGGTCTGCTGTTGAGGAGGCTGACTTCCTGGCGTCTCCATCACCCCATCAGCTATAATGTGCCTGAGCTTCTGGGATGACAGCTACTGACTCAAGCACTTTGAGCGAAGTGAGATTCCGGCAGGGGCCTAGGTTGAGGCACCGGCCAAAGGACAGGCAGTGTTGGGCCGCTCGGGTTGGCCGACATGGAACCCGGGCACGGGGAATGCCAATGGCGGAGGTGAGCTCCTGGACACGCATGAAGCAATCTTGTGACAGATCTGCAGGCTTCCTAGCACAGAGCACGGCCCAGCATGGATGCACCTGTTGTATCAACATCATGACTGAGGCTGGTTGAGGGATGTAGAGTTTGCGCTGTGCTTATGGGTGGCATCGGGGCATGGGAGAAGATGTTTACAAGTCATGTCCTCTCTTCTTCATCTCAGTTGATTTCTCCTTGTTCTGTTGGGGAGGCGTGTGGTGTGAATAAGGTCATTAGTGTGAAAGTCAAGCAAGACCTGGGCTCCTCTCCTGGATGGGCTGCCATGAGTTCCGTGCACTTGGGTGGAATGCCAAAGATTCTCTGTGCCATTTTCCTCATCTGCAAGATAAGGATACTGATGGCCACCCCACAGGTTGATCGTTAGGGTTAAGTCATAAAATATATGGAAAGTACATATCTCAGCGCCCGGAATTCAGAGATCTGTTGTTCATTATAACAGGGTCTGTGACGATGCCAGGAAGTGTAGTGTAGGCACTGGTAGGATCTGTGCCAGGACCCATGTCCTTTGGGGTGTCATGTATTCAGAAGGTACAACAGCCCAAAAATATACTATCCTGGCCAAAAGCCCCTTCCTGTCTTTGCTAATGACAGCTGCGGGAGTTTGTGGCCAACAGATGCCTCTGGCCAGTGTACAGCTCTGCCCAGGCCACAGAAAGGCCCAACAGGACCCCGTGAGGGAGAGGAACTCAGGAGGTGGCATGGACTCTGGAGAGGGAGGACCGGGCAGGGCCACTAGGGGCCTTTGCAAAGGGTGATGCTTTTGGGGAGGAAACGGGGGTAGTGCCTCGGGTGCCCCAAGCCCAGTCTCCTGGCAGTGATCATGTCACCACGAGAACCCTGTAAAAACCCTTCAGTGGCAAGTGCTGGATTTCTACCAATCGTATTCACCAGATTCCAAGCTCTGACTTGCCCTCTCATGGTCTGGCCAAAACTGACCAAGGGACTAGCACAGTGACTACCAACTTTTGGAACTGTCGCACAGTCCTTTTGTTTTCTCTCTCATTCTTTTTTACCAATTAGATATTTCTTCCTTTTTCGTTTTCTTTTAAATTTGCATACCTGCTTTCTCCATACCTGTCAGACTGTTAAAGGTAATTATTATTATTATTATTAAAAAACTGGAATTTTCTTAGCTGGAGATCTGTTATTGCTGTTGACTGTTGGGGAGATGTGGAGCCTCCTAAGAATGTCATAAAGTCAGCCTTGGTAATCTTTGCTTAATTTCCCCCAGGGCTGCTTATGAGGGGAAGGGAGAGGAAGATGGGAGGTGTCGTTCAGAGCAACTTCAGGGAAGCTGGAGGGGACTGTTCAGGACAGTGCTTGGAGAGGAGAGACAGCTCACATTTCCCCTCCATCTCTGTTTCCAAGGGGCCACTGAGGGACAGGAGCTTAGTGCTGTGGGGCATCAGCGAGCCACCCCCCCCTTCTGTTGCGTCCTTTTGCGTGCTGTGGGACCTGATGCCTGTCCCTGGCTCCAGCTCCCCTCTTCTCTCTAGAACAAAGGCTACCGAATCCTCAGGCTCCGAGGCTCTGAAATGGAGCCATCATCTCTGCGTTGTCGTCAAAGGGACCTCACTTGTCATAAATCTCATGGGTATCAAGGTCACCATCCTGCAGCT
This sequence comes from Ailurus styani, assembly GCA_002007465.1. NCBI lineage: Eukaryota > Metazoa > Chordata > Mammalia > Carnivora > Ailuridae > Ailurus > Ailurus styani. The sequence goes on along the minus strand of LNAC01000091.1, from coordinate 1,141,787 downwards.
TTTCTTGGGCATGGACCTCACCCTTGGGGTTATTTCTGAGATCCAACAGAGACAAAGCTACTGTTCTGGCCGGGCTGGGAATGGCAAGAAAAGAATGAAAGAAGGTAAAGACACTTACTTTTATAAATATAGAAACTACCACCAATCCGTTAGGGCTCTTTGCAGCTTCTGTGACATTTGTATATAACTCATGGTTGTAGTGGATGAGCTGGACCTGGCAAGAGGGAAAAACAAGAGTGAGAACAACCACCTCGCCCGAAAAGGTGGGAGGCACGGCATCTCCACCGTACATACGGGTTAACGCTAAGGTATATTGTAGAACAATTGAAAAGACAACCTTGTAATTGAAAGGGCTTCAGGGAGGTGTGTGTGCATAGATGTGAGTGTGTGTGTGGGGTGTGTATGAAATGCACACACACACACACACACACACACACACACATACAAAAGTACCCATACATCTTTGCAAATGTTTTCTGGTAACAATCATGCCTTTAATAAGCTCAGTGCCCATCTGGCTCTGGCTCCGTGCCAGGATATTCCCCCTAAAGCGCGTGTAAAGTGAATTTCTCTTATTAGGAGTGGAACTGCCCTGCAGGGGTAGACGTGCCCTCCCGCGGCTGCGTCCACAGCTGCCACGGGCACTGAGTGAATCTTCCTCGTGGCCTGGGGCGAGCAGGGAATGGTTAGGTTCTGAATCAGCCCAGTGACTCCGAGAGGACAGTGGCCAGCCTGTGAGATGCGGCATCCTGATAGAGAGTGGTGGCTCAGGCTCCCCATGCCCCAGCCTGCCAAGGTCATCTGCTGGTGCAGGACTCCACTTCCTCCTTGCTCAGTGAAGGTCAGCAAACTGCTTGTTAAGCCTTCGTGCAAAAGTTAGCGTGGGTAGCAGACGAAGTCTTAGATCTGTGTTCCAGTAAACTAGGTTTTCCCTCTCTTACCTATTTTTTTAAAATGCTTTTTTAAGAAATTGTGAAACATGGCATCCATATATGTTCAAATGAATGCCCCACCAATTTTTAGCCACATGAGTAATTTACTCTGTCTGAGACTTGATTACTTCCTCTGAAAAACAGGTGTGATTGTCTCTCCTTAGAATTCATCTTAGGCTGTGGTTTTAAAATAGGCTTTTTTTTTTTAACCATATGGAAATATAATTTTGGTAACAAAGTAAAACAATTTAAAAAAATGTGATAGTTCCTCCCCCACCTCTGTGCATTCCCAGTCCAAGCAATATGACTATTAACAGTCTAGCATATGTCCTTCCTGATATTTTTTGTGCTTATAGATCACACACATATGCATAGAGGGTTTAAGAAATAAGAAAAGATCCAGGATCTGTAAATTTCTAGGATTTTCTAGGATTGAGGATCCTAGAAATTATCTAGGGTCGATAAATTCCTAGAAACATATAACCTGCCAACACTGAATCAAGAAGAAATAAAAACCTAAACAGATGAATACAAATAAAGAGATTAAGGTAGTAATTAACCCCTCCCTCACCCCCCAACAAGGAAAAGCCCCAGATCAGATGGGTTTGTGGGTAAATTCTACCAATCATCAAAGAATTCGTATGGATCCTTCTTAAACTCTTCCAAAAATGGGAAGAAGAGAGACCACTTCCAAACTCATCTTATGAGTCCAGCATTATCCTGATACCAAACAAAGCCAGACACTTTAGGAAAAGAGAACTACAGGCCAATATCCCTAGTGAACACAGACACAAAAAATGTCAACAAGCTGAATTTAATAGCACATCAAAAGGATTATGCATCATGACCATGTAGGATTTATTCCTGGGATGCAAGGATGGTTTAATATATGTAAGTCAATCAGTGTGATACACCACATTAACAGAATGAAAGATAAAAAACCACATGACCATCTCAATAGATTAAGAAAAAGCACCCAACAAAATTCATCATTCTTCATGATAAAAACTCTCAACAAAACAGGTATAGAAGAAACATACCTCAATGCAATAAAAGCCATATATGAAGAGCCCATAGCTAATATAATCAATAGGGAAAAACTGAAAACTTTTCCTCTGAGACAAGGATACCCACTTTTGCCACTTTGATGCAACAGAGTGCTGGAAGTCCTAGGCAGAGCAATTAGATAAGAAAAAGAAATAAAAGGCATCGAAATCTGAAAGGAGGAGGGAAAATTGTCTTTTTTTTTTTAAAAGATTTTTTATTTATTTATTTCACAGAGGGAGAGAGATCACAAGGAGGCAGAGAGGCAGGCAGAGAGGGGGGGCGGGAAGCAGGCTCCCCGCCGAGCAGGGAGCCCGATGCGGGCCTCGATCCCAGGACCCTGAGATCATGACCTGAGCCGAAAGCAGAGGCATTAACCCACTGAGCCACCCAGGCGCCCGAAAATTGTCTTTGCGGATGAATTAGTCATGTATGAAGAATACACTGAAGATTCGCCCACAACAAAACACTGTTAGCACTAATAAATGAATTCAGTAAGGTTGTAGGATATACATTCAGTATACAAAAATTGGTGGCACTTCTATATACTAACAATGAACTATCTGAAAAGGAAATTAATAAAGTCAATCTCATTTACAATAGCAACAAAAAGAATAAAGTACAGTTGACCTTGAACAACGCGGGCTTGAACTGAGCTGGTCCGCTTACATGCAGATTTTTTTTTTTTTTTTTTTACAAATACAATACAATATTACGAAGGTATTTTCTCTTGTGATTTTCTTAATAGCACTCTCTTTTCTCTAGTTTACTTTATTGTAAGAATACAGTAGTGTACGAAATATGTGTTAATTGACTATGTTATCAGTAAGGCTTTCAATCAATAGTAGGCTATTATTAATCAAGTTTTTGTGAAGTCAAAAGTTAAACAGGGATTTCTGATTACATGGGGAGGGTTGGTGCCCCTAACTCTCACATTGTTCAAGGGTCAGCTGTACTTAGGAATAAGCTCAACTGAAGAAATGAAAGACCTGTACACTGAAAACTAAAACATTGATGAAGGAAATTAAAGAAATAGATAAATGGAGAAACATTCCATGTTTATGGGTTGGAAAAATATTTTTTAAAAGATTTTACTTATTTATTTGACAGAGAGAGATCACAAGCAGGCAGAGAGGCAGGCAGAGAGAGGAGGAAGGAGGCTCCCCGCTGAGCAGGGAGCCCGATGTAGGGCTCGATCCCAGGACCCTGAGATCATGACCTGAGCCGAAGGCAGAGGCTTTAATCTGCTGAGCCACCCAGGCACCCTCCAAAATTAATATTGTTAAAATGTTCATACTACTACTATCCATCTCAATCTCTACCCAAATTCCAATGGCATTCTTTACAGAAATAGAAAAAAAAATTCCTAAAATTAATATGGAACTACAAAAGACTCCGGATAGTAAAAGCAATGTTGAATAAGAACAAAGCTTCCTGGTTGCACAATATACTTCAAAGCTATAGTAATAAAAAAAGTATGATCCTCACATAAAAACATACATATAGACCAATAGAACAGAACAGAGTGTCCAGAAATAAATCTGCACACTTATGGTCAACTGTTCTTTGACAAGGATGCCAAGAATACACAATGGGCAAAGGACAGTCTCTTCAATAAAGGATGTGGGGGAAACTGGATATTCCCTGAAGAAAAATGAAATTGAACCTTTATTTCATGTCATATAAAAAATTAACTTAAACTGGATTAAAGATTTATTCATAAGACCCGAAACTGCAAAACTAGTAGAAGAAAATATAGAGAAAAACTCCTTGACATTCATTGGTCTTGGCAATAGTTTTTGGGTCATGACACCAAAAAGTACACACAATAAAAACAAAAACAGGCAAGTGGGACTGTGTCCAACTAAAAAGCTTCTGCATAGCGAAGGAAACAAAACAGTGAAAAGGCAGACAGAGTGGGGGGAAATATTTGCAAACCATGTATCTGATAAGGGGTCAATATCCAAACTACATAGTGAACGCATACAACTCAAAAACCTAAATAACCTCGTTAAACATTGGCCAAGGACTTGCATTGACATTTCTCAAAATAAGACATATACATGTCCAATAGGTACATGGAAAGGTGCTCCACATCACCAGCCATCAGGGAAATGCAAATCAAAACCACAATGAAATATCACCACACACTTGTTAGAAGGACTATTATCAAAAAGATAAGAGATTACAAGTGTTGGAGAGGATCTAGAGAAAAGGGAACCCTTGTACACTGTTGGTAGGAAAGTAAACTGGTCGATCACCATTATCGAAAACAGTATGGAGGTCCCTCAAAAAATTAAAAATAGAACTGCCATATGATCCAGCCATCCCACTACTGGAATCATGACAGCATGGATGTGACAACATGGATGAAGCAGGGGGGACACAATGGGAAGTGAAATAAGCCAGACCCAGAAAGAGAGATACTGTATGATCTCACTTATGCACAGAGTCTCAAATAATCAAACTCAGGGGAACAAAGTATAGCTTGGTGGTTGTCAGGGGCTCGGGGGTGGAACAAATGTGATGCTGTTCGAAGTTTCAGTTACACAAGAGACATAAGTTCAGGGGCCCTGAGTACAGCGCGATGATGCTAGTTAGCAATACTGGATTGCATACTTGAAATTTGCTAAGAGCACAGATCTTAAATTAAATCCTCTTTCCGCACACACAATAGTAACTATGTAGAGGTGAAGGATATGTTATTTAGCTTGATTGTGGTCATCTTTTCACAATATATTCATACGTCAAAACATCAAATTGTATACCTTAAACATATAATTTTTATATGTCGAAGAAATCTCAAAAAGTTATTAAGAAATAAAAAACGAAACAACTCAATAACAATGGAATCCTTTATAATTATGACTCTGAAATTGATTTTTTTTAAATTTAAAAGCAGTTTTTGGTGATCTTTCAAAGCCAGTGTGAATAGAGCTACCTGAGTTTTTATAATAGCTGTAGAATTTCCTGCTGCATGAATGCCCCAGGACACATTTAACCATCCTCTCCCTGGCTTTCAGTTTTTTTTCTAGTTTTTCTTCTGTCTTGTAAACAATGTTACATCAAGCTCAGCATAAATCTTTCTGTAGCGGTGTGAACATTTTCCACAGGCTGATTGGAGAATCTAATAAGTGCCTGTAAAAGTGATTTGTGACTCTGAAAAAGTGTAAGTGTATTCATTATTACCAATATCCTGTATTGCATTAAAAAAAGGAGGTGAAGTTTTAGAAGCTGAGCAAGTCAATGATTAAAAAAAAAAGAAGTGCTTTTTCTTTGATCTTTGAAAAAAAACACTCTAACACAGTGGTTTGCATCTTCACTGTGCATTTAAATCCCCTGGCTGCTTTTAATACCCACCTGTGCCTGCTCCCCCAATTCTGACTTCATCGATTTGGAGTGGGAACAGAGGCGCCGAGATTTGTTAAATGCTCCCCAGCTAGCGGGCAGCTGGAGCGGCGAGCCAAGGGCAACGCGATCCGTGAGACCCACACCCCATCGATGCCCAGTCAGGTGGATGGAACCGTGGATCTGAGAATTCCCTGAGCATCCTGAGTCATTAGAGCCTTTCATGGAGGGAGCAGGGTATTGCTGGTCTTGAAATATCCTATTTGCTTATTGCTTTTTCACTTCTTGTACGTTTTGCCAATGGTGGCAGATGGTCCTATAAGAGCTCTTCTGCAATCAGAAAGGCAACCATGGGCAGGGACTGGCAATTCCGCCTTGCCTGCACAGAGCGGATCGGGCAGGTTTTTCAGGCCTGGGCTGATCATTTGCCTCCCTCCTGCCCACCCGCCCCTACACACAGCCCGTGCTATCTGCAGGTGGGGAAGCACTGCCGTGTAGAAGAACCAGGAGCTGCGGGGGACCTGCCACACCTCCCTTCAGTGTTGAGTAAGCTTCTTAATGAGAATCCAAACACATCCTGCCATCTGCTAAGATCTTCCCATCAGGTGACCTACAAAACCACCTGGGGACGGGCCAGTGCTGCAAGGCGTGCCTGGAAATTTCAGCATGTTCTGAGAATCAGGCGTTGGAGAGCTGGGAATTGGAAGGCACTCCAGTGGCATGGTGCTTCTTTCCAACTCGTATGAGTGAAAAATGCAGGACGAAGTCTCTTGAGCCATCGGGTGACCCACAGGGTGGCTTTCTGCAGGGTCCAGAACTGTGACAAAGGGGCTGGCAAGTGGAAGGGTGAGGCTGTGCTCTGCTTGAGGCTTGAGCTGGCACACTGAGAATTTTGATCTGATGTCTTGCTCCTCTTTGTTGCAGGGTAACTCCGCTAGGATTTTGATGTCATGAGCTTGGGTTTCTATTAGGGGTTACAGATGGCCTGCTTCTTACATGAGGGCTGAATCATATTAGATTGACTTTTTGATCCATCAAGATGGTGATTAATCTTAAAACAAAGCAATTTGGAATACAACGTCATCCCCCTCCCAAGGCTCACACATTAGATATTAAAAGACCCATAGTGCTTTTCTACTCAATGCACAGTGCAAAGACCAGCCGCAGCCACAGGATCTGGAAGGGAACTTGTTAGAAATGTAGAATCTTGAGCCTTACTCTTGATCTCCTGAATGAAGATCTGCATTTTAAAAAACTACCCAGTGATTTGAATGCACACTAAACTTTGAGAGGTACTGTTTTAGCAGATGCTGTTGGTTGGTTAGTAGAGAGCCCTGTCTGGCTGTTCCCTGCTCTTCTGGTTCAGGTAGGCCTGGTTGAGGGCTACAGGTATCATGCATGTTGCAAGATAGACAGGCTGAGTCCAGATCATAGGAAGCTTAGAGTAAGAGCTATGGAAGGGTTTTGAGCAGGGGGTAAAATAATCAGCAAGGACTGCCAGAAGGCAGATTCAAGCCGGGAGAGGCTGGAGGTAGGAGGGTGTCATTTCAGGAGGTGGCCATTAAGGCAGACAGTGTTCTGTAGGAACACTGCATAATGGGCATGTTTGGGAAGACTTGGGAAGAGTGAGGACCAAGCCATCCCCCAGGCCTCAGAATGGTTAGGAGCCCCGAAGACCCTACAAGGAAGCTTGGCAGCGGCCGGGCTTCTTATTCCCACCTGCCACAACACAATTTTGGCATCAAAGGCAAAAGCAGAAGATGCACAGGGCCTGAACCAGTCCATGCACCCAGAGCAGGGCTTAACTGTGAAAAAGGGCTGCTTCTCTCCCTCCCTTCCAGATCCCTTGAGTGGTGATTACAGTTCCTGCAGCTGATGCTTTGTTCCTCCCCGGCCAGGCACAGTGGTGCCAATCCAATGCCCACTAACCATACAATGTGCCTGGTGTGGGTGGGTCTAGGGGAAGAGGGTCTGCTGCTTGATCTGCCATGAATTTGGGCGGGGGGCGGGGTGGGGCAGCCATGTCCAGATCATGTCCTGCTAGGAAGAGAGTATCAGATTGGTAGGTGAGTTCTGAAAGTGATGTCTATGGATAATTTTTTGCCAGTTATAAGTAATATTTTAAAATTCCTATCCTACAAATTCAGAATTTTTAATAACTTGGATGAGCACTGAGATGTAGTTTGAGCCTCAGCTTTGTGGCTTACTCATGGGGATCAGTGTCTGACATGAAAGAGGTGACAGTAAGTGGATGTTTGACCTCTGAGCAAGTGCAAGTCAACTTGAGAGGGCCGCGGGGACACCGTGCAAAGTGCTTACAAAAGAAAACTCTTTGGGAGTTAATCATGATATGCTAATTAAGCACCAAGTTTAGTTATTCATTAAAGAGTTGCCCTAAGGGCTTCTGCCAGCCTAGTTGGAATTACCATGTGAAAGAGCTAACCCTGGATTACAGGAAATTATTTTATAATCTTGACTTCTTATTAATTTAGACAGGTGCCCTTATTGTGAAGCTTTCTGGAAATACAAGACTGAGAAATAGTTGTCTTTGAGGAAGAAATAAGATACTGTTGGTTTTTTCATGATGCTCGGAAGGGGCTCAGAACCTGACACCAAGCATATTCTCCGTACTAAAGTCCTTCGTGATCTGATGTGACTCCTCCTTGTGTGGCGCTGGCTTGAATTTTGTGTTCTCATCCCAGAACATGCTCTCATTCGATCCTTTGCAGGCCCCTGGAAGTCACTTGTTCAAAAGATCTTGGAGGGCCAATGTTCCCAGGCCAGCTGCATAAGACTGATGAAGTCCTTAACCTCCTCGAGGTCATTTCAGAGAGCATCGAGAGCTTTGATGGAAACAAATAAGAATGTCAGGTGGCATATAGTTAGTTGGTGCAGAGGTGACCTCTTAGCTGCGTTCTGATGATGAAAAGGAGCTGGGTGTGGAAGGCTGGATGGAGGCACATTGCTGGCAGAAAGCACAGGCTCTGCAAAGGGGTAGGGACAAATGTCTGAGCATGGTTGGGGAAAGGTGAAGGTGGCTCAAGATGGGACCAGCTCATGGGGGGCTTTGCAGACAATGGTAAGGAGCTTTGACTTCATTCCAAGTGCAACAGGAAGTCAAAGGAAGACATCAGTTGATCAGATGTGTGTTTTTGAAAGATTTCCCAGGGCAGAGTGGAGACAGAGCTTGCTTCCCCTTCTTTATCTCACAGCTCAGATCTGGTCTCATCTTCTCTAGGACATCTTCTATGAATCCCTGGCCTTGAACATCAAGTGTATCTCCTCTCTGCTCCATGGTGCTTTTGTCCAGGGGGCAGGTTTAAAATATTTCACAGCTGAGATGGCAGGAGTACTGAGTGATCAGGACAGGTTCAAGTCATAGACAACTTGTACAATTGTGTGGGTGCTGTCATTGTTGACATTAGTCACCATCATCATTCGTTGATCATTACCAACATTTGATGCACACTTATTTGTGCCAGACACAATGTAAGCAGGAACATCATCTCTTTGAACCCTCACAGAATTCCATGAGTTGTGCCATTCTGTCCCTCTGAGTCATGAGGACACTGGGCCTCCAAGAGATGCTTTGCTCCGGGAAGTGGAAACAGTTGGAATTGCCCTAGTTCCTATGCCGGTAGAGTTCACACTCTACTTGCACTCATGCACCATGTTATTTTGAAATTATTCTTTTCTCTACCTTTGAATAAACATCTCAAGGGCAGGGGAATCTTTCACCATATCCTCTCCCCTGTGTCTGTCTTGGGACTTGCTTGGAGGAAATGTTGGCAATGTTTGTTGACTGAATCCCGGTTCTGCATCCTGTGGATTCTTCATCCTGGGAGGGGCCTCAAAGGAAACCCAGGCCAGCCACTTCTTTGAAAAATGAAGAAACTGAAAGCAGAGAGGGGCTTGCTTAAGATCAAACAGTCAATCATACATCCATTCATTCAACAGGCATTTGTTGAGCAACTACTAAGTGAGGGAGAGTAGTGTGAGTTGAAGTCAAACAGGGGGACAGGGCCAGACCATGGAGAGCCTGGCAGGCCAAGCTAAGGGGTCTGGATTCCATTCTAATGGTGATGGAGAATTGTGTTTATGACTATACTCTTAGGACCACGGGCAAAGCTTCCATGTCCCATGATGTAAGTGAGGAGCCTGACGAACGGTCTTTAGTGATAAGTAACTCAGCTTCCAAGCTGATGGAGAAGTACTCATCTTTACTACATGAACAGAACTATTGCAAGCAAGCTTCCAAGTCAACTGCAAGCTATACTTGCCATCGGTTAGGCTGAGAGCAGCATGTGGTGTAAAGGTCTCACACCGAGTTCACACTTGGCAGCGACAAGGTGATTCACGGGTGTGTGCCAGGCTGCTGCTCACTCACCCTTCCCGCCTCAGCAGAGCGACCAGCTGTGTCCTCGGACCCTGCTGTAGATGCCTTAGTTCAGCTTTCCCAGCCAGATGCTCTAATAGTAGGAGCCCCTTAGTGAACTCAGGAAAGTGCACCCTTGTTGTGGAAGACTACACACATGGCCTTCGGAGTGATACCACCACCACCTTCATTACCCCTGCTTAGACACCTCAGTGGCTTCCCGTTGCTTCGGAGAGGGAGACGGACATCCAGATCTGAGCACAAGACTTGTGTGGCCCCTGGCATTTCCCACCACGGCTCCCTGTTTCATGTGCCCTGGCCACAGAGACCTTTCCTTATGCACCATGCTTCCTCCTTCCCTAGAGCCTACGCATATGCTGTTCTTCCTGCCTAGGTAGGACGCCCTTCCATCCCCTCTGTGCCTGCCTTTTATTTACAAACTCCTTTAGATCTAAGCTCAAGGGTCACCTCTTGAGAGAGATCCCCATGACCCACAGTCATGGCATCCCGTGCTTTTCCTCTTTGAATCAGATCTCAGTTTTGTTTCAATTCATGGCGCAATTGATTAATGCTCGCCACTTTCACTATGCTGACTTTAAGCTTCCTTCAGGCAAGGGCCCTATCTGGTGGGTCCTTGTGACGTCTCCATGCCCAGCACAGAGCCTGGCACGTATTCTCTATAGCAACGTAGAAACAATTGTTAAGTGAATGAAAACCATGCAGGCTGGCGGAAATACAATGATATGTGACATCCCCGGGGGACAGGGAGAGCCAGGCACTTGGCTGAGCCGGTAAAGGAACAGCCTGGAATCTCAAAGAGAAGTTCTCTAATGGGAACTCGCCACTGGGTACCCTTGGGCAAGGCAGGCCTCTCATTTATAAACAGGGATAATAATATTAACTACTTCACAGAACTGTGGTGATGATTTTATGAGACAAAATATATAAAGCATTGAGCCCAGGGCCTGGCATCTTGCAAGCCCTCAGTAATCAGCTCCTGCAGGAAGAGGGGGTCGGTGCGTGCAGCCCCCTCTTCTGGGTCCTCACTTTGAACCCGTTCTCCCGAGGAAGCCTGTTTAGAACCTGGATCGTTTTCCAGTTTCTCTTGTCCTGTCCAGACACGTATGGAGCACCCCGTGTTCCAGGCCCCGGATGAGGTGGGAGCTTTTAATGAGAAACCTGTCCCCGTGGCTCGTATTATAATTGAGAGGTTGGCAGTCTTTCCGAAGAGTCACAAAGTAAATAAATTCAGCTATGTGGGTTATAGGCTCTCTGTCACAACTCCTCAAGTCTGCTTCGGTATGAAAGGCGCCACAGACAAAATAGAAAAGAATGGGCGTCGCAGGGTTCCCACAAAAGTCTATTTACAAAAACGGGCGGCAGGCTGTGGTTTGCCAACCCTGCCAGTCTAAATTTGAGAGAGGAATACAAAACTTCAGGAACATACATTATCCAGTAAGTACTCTGCGGAGAAAGGAAGAAACTACACATTGAAGGAATATCAATATTAACCTCTCCCTTCCCTTTAAATGAGGATTACCACTGTCACATTTCTATAGATTCAACTTTGGGAGAGTTTGCCTCCAGTCAAGACACAAGTCCCAACCATCATGTATGCCAGACCCCGGGCATCCAGAGATGGGTGCCCTATATTCGATGACCCCATTTGTTCCTGAGAGGCCAATGATGAAACAAAGGCACAGAGAGGTTAAACAACTCTTCTGAGATCACACAGCCAAGGGACTGTGGTCCGCTTTGCTTTCGAGTGTACACACATTTCCTCCCCACAAGAAAGAGGCAAGGAAAGGTGCTTTATATCTGAGGGCAGATCACATTTCAACAGCGGTTGCTGGAACAACAATTATAAGCTAGAACTTATTTATAGAGTGTCATTAACAAGTTCGTCTTTACGTGTAAAAGCACACACAGTCTGCGGAGGAGAAGGCGGTTTGATATTTACCAACTGCCACGTTCTCGCCCTCGGGTTCCGCAGTTATCACCGGTCTGCCTGGTGACTGATCATTTCCTCCACTTTAAGGCATGGAATGCAATGACAGCTGAAGATAAAAAAAAGTGCCTATAATTTCATTGACTAAAGACCCCCGAATATGGGCCAGTGATCACAGCAACCTATAAAACCAGAGTGAAATATGGTATTCCTCCCCACCCCCTAAAGATAACAAAACCTGGATTTTTAAAGCCTGGTGTTTTCCACGGAGTTGCATGACTGTTGGCACACATGTGGAGTGGTACGTTTGGATGCAGGAAGGCGACTGGAAAGATCACTGCTTTGAATCCAGCCAAATACCTCTTCTGTCCAAATAACCCCGGGCTAGTCGTCTAGCCCCTCTGGGCCTTATTTTCTTCATCTGTGATATGGGAATGCCCCTAAGGATTGTTGTGAGAATAAAACAAAAACATGCACCACACAGTGTTTCAGGAACTACGCAGGGTGTAGTCAGACATGCAAAATAAATGCAGTGACACATACAAAGTACCACACAGAGGAGAGGAGGTTCCAGTATTCCTTCTTTTTCCTTCCACAATGCGAAAATTGGACACGCTTTCCTTCTGACTGGTTTCTGGGCTTGAAATCTGTTGTCACAAAACAAACCGCATGCCAAGAATCTTCTGGAGTGTTCTCCCTTCTGAAGAGACATATTTCTCGTGTTTTTCAAGAACCCCCGAGTTAGGCTATTCCCTGATGCTTTTCTTTTCCTTTCCCCCCCCTAAAACATGTTGAAGTAGCCATTTCTAGAAGCCAAACTCTTCCTACGATCCTTTTTTCAAAGCATCTGTGTCCTTCCCAACGTTCATGGAAGCAGCAGCAGAAAGCCACAGCGGGATGCCCTCCCCTGATGAGGTCCCGATCCTGCCGGAAGTGACGTTAGGCAGTGGCTGCCGTCTGCTAGGTTGGCAAGGTGAGGTCTGCAGGTACGTCTTGAACCTTGGCTGATTTTAAAGAATGCTCTTCCTCCTGCTACCCACACTTCACTGCTCCCGTCCTTCCTCAGCATCCGGCTGCTCCTGCCTACGCTCCCATGACGTCAAATGCTCCCCTGCAAAGTGCACGGGTGAGGATCATTCACTGGCTCTGGAGTTAAAGGTCCTGGGTTCACGTCCTGGGTTATTCAGTCTCTTTGAACCTCAGTTTCTTCACATGCAAAAATGTGACTCCAACGTAACCTTATCTAAAGAGTCGGATGATTAAATGAGGGAAAACATATAAACGAGCTTTCATGTGTAAATGAGATAGAGCAGGCTTCAGCAGCTGTGCCTGGCACAAAGCAAATGCTCATTAAATGGGAGGTTTGGTTATTGCTATTAGATACGTCTGGCTGCTGGGGCTCAGATAAGGGACATGAGAAGCCTGGAAGCATGAAGTGGCCTGTGACGTTCCATAGATTACGGCAGAGCCCGGCCGTGAACACTTGGAGACTGTATTTCTTGCAGACAAGGTTAGTCTATTATTCATTTTGTATCTTACTTTATCTTCCTGTCATCTGCTGCCAAGAAGATTCTGCCAGTCCTTTCTTTCTGTAGTTCATATGATGAAAATTGGAGATGTGCTGGAATACATTGTCTCCATTATCCAGGAACTGCCTGTCTTAGCCTCATGGTCATCCTTGTGGACGAGCCTGTCTCCGGGGTGAAAACCCATGTTCTGGTACATTCAGCTTATTTTCATTCCATGTTTCTTGAATAAGGAACTCCAGAGCCCACATAAGTAGTATTAGCTCACTTTGCTCTAATTATTGTAGGAACATGTTATATAGTTCCTTTGGCTAAGAAAAGAATCTTTTTTCTACTTCTAGTATCCACAGAAAAGCCTTGGCTAGAATAGGTTTATAAGTATGTTCCATAAGACTTCTAAGGGGCATCCAAGCCACTGTCTCTTACGTTCTTATATGCAAGAAGCCTAAACAAATATTAGCTAATGGAAAACAATATCATGGTAAAAATTATTTTTAATATTATCTTACTCTATACTTTTACCTTAGGCACTTTTATTGTTTCATTATGATCACGTAGGGTTCACATAAGGAAACAAGAACCAGCACTGGAAAAAATCTTCCAGTGTAACTTGGTTGGACGAAGCGAGGGGAAAAAAGAACCACGAACATTTTTCAGGAGGGATGACCTACATTTCAGTCACACCTCTACCAAAGTAACACCCATTTTAGTGGAGTTAGTTCTCCTCTTGGCCCGTGAACGTGGCTTTAACAGGTGAGACTTCTGACTTCACTGATGTGATCACTGGTCTTGCGTCTCTTAGACACTGTAGAAACTGTTAAGTCACTTCTGTTTTATTGTCCTGCTTGAAATGACTTCAGTTTTGAACTTAAAAAAAAGAAGAGTCAGTGCTTCGACCTGATGGCCAGGATATCTTTGTCTAAGGTCTGATCTCAGGGCGTGGACGTGGAAGGCAGCCTCCGAATGATCACGTGACTGCGTGGGCCAAAGCATGTCCATGGGAGACTGAGTCAGGCTCTGAAAACTCTCTTCTCCATTGCTCCGGGCCACCACCCACAGTGCAGTGGGAATGACATTTCAGGGGACCACACTGGAAGGTTTCTATCCTTTCACCGTTATCTGTAGATGTTTACGGACTCACTAGTTTAGATATGATTCAATGGTAGAGACACACGACCTCTCAAATATCCACAGGCAATGACCATTCCTAGGGGCCCTGCAGCAGGTGTATGCCAAGGGCTTGACCCAAAAGACTTCTGAGCTTCACTTCACAGTCAGTCCTGGGACTAGCCAACCTCACATCAGTGTGAAACAGAGGAGTGACCAAACTCTCCTTGGTGAATAGAAGCAGCTGTGTGCTACTGGACGGTGTGAGGGCCTCAGAATCTCAAGTTCTAGTACTCGGGGTCCAAGCTCTGTGCCTTACTGGCTTTGTGACCTAATTTTCTGTCTCAGCTTCCAGATCTGTAACATGACACCAGCCACCTGTGCCTTCTAGGCGTTGGGGAAGGATTTGAAAAACTAATGGATTATACATCCAGGTGGATTCTCAGCACGTGGGAGAGTGCCTGGAGGACTCTATGTACTCAGATACTTGAAGGAAGAAATGCATGTATGAAAATCCTTCATTTACATATTTCCTTTTTATTCCAAACACGGGAGGACTCAATCTTTTCAGGACTGCAATAACTGATTCCTATAGATTATAGAGGCAGAACCTGTTGCTCCAAGTTCTCCAAACCAGAGCAGAGGAACCACTGGGCCAAGACTAAAAGCCCTTCTTTTCCTCCGATTCCGACTATCAGCAAGTAATTCTTCGGCGCTGCCCGAGGGGTGCCTCCCGCCGTGGCCAGACTACAGCTGGACAGAGGTGCAGGGGCGCGAGGCTGCGGGGTCAGACAGGCACCGTCTCCCCCTAGGAAGCGAGGGAGGAAAAGGGTGGGGGGCAGTGCCCGGGGGTCTGGGATTCGGAGTAAAGGCGGCGGGGCCGTGGTCACCATCGGGAGGGCCCCGAAGTAACCGCGGGCGGAAAAGCCCAGAGACGCAAGGCGGCCGCCCGGGACCAGTGGCTCCCGCTGCGGGACGGAGACGACGGTCACAGCTCCAGGAGGAAAGTGGCTCAGCGAGAAGAAAAGGAGGAAGTGAAGCCAGCGATCACAGGCCGGCGGCGGCGGCGGCGGCTGCTAAGAGAGCCCGAGTGGAGCAGGGACCATGGTTCGGGCGGTGGCGGCGCAGCAACAACCTATCAGCAAGTAATTCTATCAAGACTTTGAGGGGACGTTATTCAGTCACATCGGCTTTCCACAGAGGCTGTAAACAAGCCATCACCGAGGTAGAGAAGATGAGATCCTCACGGACCTCTTGCAAAGCCCCCGTATGCAGTCAGTGCTAATTCAGAAGAGCTACCTTTGAGGCGTACTCTCCTGCCTGTCGTATTAATGGAAATCGAAACACAGCATCTATTAGATAAGAGAGGAGGGTTTTTTTCCCTCCTCTTGTAAATCAAGCCGTGGAGCAATTTGGAAAAAATGTTCCTAAAACGAGGCTTTATTTTGTACACATTAATTGTATAAAGTGTATAAAGTGTATAAAGTGTAATACTTAACTAGATACACGTACTTTCAAAGCCATTAAATATACATAAATACAACCCACAGAATTGAGTCTGGGCATGAGGAGCAAACAGAGCCCCAAGCTGGCAGTCAAGGGGACTGGGTTTTAAAGGACAGTTCTGCCTCTCAGTAGCTGGGTGGGTCCCTGTTCCCTTCTAGACCTCGGGGTCTTTATCCGGAAAACATGGAGATTTCAAGAACAGGGTTTTGTGATTGTTCTAGAAAATGGACATGGGTGGGAGGTGTGGGCTGTTGCCTCCTGAGTTTCTGTCAAAGTCAATTAAGTCACATCGCACTGAAACCAAGTATTTATTTGAAATGTTTAAATGAAAGCTTCTGTGAAATATTTAAGTGAAAGTTGCAGGAGACAGCATGTGTCAGCCTGCAGTTGCAACTGGAATGACTTCAGGGGGCCAGGCAGGTTGACAAGAGAAGGGGGCCAAGGTCAAAGAGTGCCTGCATGTAAGTCAGGAACAGTCTCTGGGCCTCCTGACTGCCAGACTGTGACCTCTGCTTTGATAGTGTTTACGCCAATCAAGCCCAAACACAAAAAATATCCCAAACCTGAGAACTGACTCCCATGTTTTCATTCATTTATTCTTTCAATAAACACTTATCTATGCCTCCTGGGCACCAGGCACTGGGCTGGACGTGAGGTGATCAAAAGAGGGAAGGTCTCAGAGGCAGAAGGAAGCACATGTACAAAGGCCCTGTGGCACCAGGGAGGCATGTGTAAGAAGAAACGGCTGGAGCCCAGAAGGAAAGGTGAGCTAGGAGAAAAAGGTAGGGACCACACTCATACACAGTCTTGGAGATCCTGATAAGAATTTTGCCTTTAGGGCGCCTGGGTGGCTCAGTGGGTTAAAGCCTCTGCTTTCAGCTCAGGTCATGATCTCAGGGTCGAGGCCCGCATCGGGCTCCCTGCTCAGCGGGGGGCCTGCTTCCCCCTCTCTCTCTCTGCCTGCCTCTCTGCCTCCTTGTGATCTCTCTCCCTCTGTGAAATAAATAAATAAAATCTTTAAAAAAAAAAAAAGAAGTTTGCCTTTAACCTAAGAAAAATGGAAAATCATCAGAAGTTTTAAAATCAAGGACAAGGTGTGTATGAAGGAATGGGGAATGATGGTAACATCAGATTTGCTTTTCGCATAGATCACTGAACCAAATATTACGGAGAGAAGTCTGTAAATATAGGAGACTCTTCACTGTAGTGCATTTCCTCACTATGGTGTCAGACCCGTCCCAGTTCTCAGTGAGCCCAACATTCCAAACCCTGGACTCAGATCACCCCAATTCAATAACATATCTCATGTCACGGTGCTTGACAAGTTAAAAGTAATTTGAATATCTGCTTACATTTTTTTAATCACAAAAGGCATAGATAATTATTTTGTGATTTTTTTTTCTTAAAAAAAGAAGAGAATTAAAAGAACAACATATCAATCCAGATTATAGGGAATAAAAGGCCCTCAGACAAGCTTCTGAAAAATCAGGAAAAGTATTCAGGAAGATTATAAAAGATGAGTAATGAGTACAAAACATCTTTTGGCAAACACAGAAAAGTATTAGCTTATTCCAAGAAATAAGATAAGGTCAGCCAATCACTCTAAAACAAATAGCAATCCCCCCATGCCAAACCCTCCCCCCCCAAAAAAAACCCTACTCAACAACCAAGAAAGTCCTAATACCACTTATAAGAAAAAATAGAAAAGTAATAATTCAGGGACTAATTTGAGTGACACAGGGATGACCATGTGGGTTCCAGGCTATTGCTGCAATTTACAAGAAGCCACATGCCAGGGGATAATGGGATCTGTTGCGGTGGTTCTCGCATGCTGCACAGGAGGGAGGGAGCCACAGAGACATGCCACAGTGAAGAAGAAGGAAGGAATTATGGATGCTGATGGGCTCACTGGCTGGGCTGATAGAGTCCTAGGAGCCAGCCCTCCCTCTGCTACTGAGACAATGGTTTACAGTCAGAGAGCTGTGCTCAGTGGGCTCTGGACCAGTCTTCATTGTGTGTGAGTATCCCATGCATTCCAAGGCTTTTAGAACATTTTATCCCTCCCACTAATTGCTTGTAGGCTCTCCCAATCATGCCAACAATCCTACATGCCTCCCACACATTTTCAGGCAAACTCTCTGGTACAAACACCTTGGAATGTGGAGGGGGGTTTGGATTGGGGATTCTGCTAAGACTGAGGGGCATGGCTCGGAAAGTCAGCTTCCTTATCTGTAAGTTGGAGGTAACGATGGGGTTCCCATGCTACATGTCTGTGCTATCCATCCTCACGAAGGTTGCAGGGTCCCAGGGGTGAAGCAAAAAATGACCTTGGATGGCCAGACCCTTCCTGCTGTACCCCTTTGTGGTCTGATCGTCATTCAACACCAAGTCTTTGCAGGATGCAGCTAGTTCCTTCCTCTTGTGGGGGATCTTGTTTTATAGAAGGATCCTTTATTCTGTTGCTGAGGGGTGGGTTGGGGCTGACCATGGGGAAAAGGAGACAGAAGCAGGGAGCTGAAATACCCCACTATATGGCCAGGGAGCCCAGATGGTGCCCTTGTCTTAGGCTCCCAAAATATACTCTTGGAGGGGAACAGAGACAGCATTTTGCTGACAGCACTTGGGAAGAGGCACGTGTGCAGTCTATATTGAAACTTCTGACTCCATTCCACGAGTATCTGTGTGCCTGTGAGGGCACCTTGGCTTTACTTGCAGATCACTGGGCCTAATATCTCTGGGGGCTGAGCACATTTCATCCTCTCCCTTCCATCCTGTAAGCCAGGCCCAACCATCCCATGAAGGGTTTGGCCCCAAATCATGGCTCCATCTGGGACCTCTGCCATTTCCCAGGACAAAGGTTGTTCCCAGCAGAACCCAGTCAGTCAGAGGGGAAGGTCTGAGTCCCTTGTGCAACTAGAGTCTGGGACATTCCCAAGGGGGAGTGGGGTCCATGCAGTTCACATCCCCGGAGGGGGAGCTCCCACTCTGTGCTGGGAACTGTGCTGGGGTGGGGATTCCAAGACAGAAACCAAGTCTTGGCCTCAAGCAGTTCCCAGTCCCTGGAGAGCTTCATAATTTCCATTGGATCTGCATGTACATTTCCTCCCTGGACTCACATAACAGCCCTGCTGTGAATTAGCCCAGGAAGCTCTGAAGCCTGCATTCAGGCAGGAGACTGAGGACCCAAAGCCACTCAGCTGGCAAGTAGCAGATCCTAGACTGGAATCCAGGTCTCTTATTTTCCAAACACAGACTATTTTCCATCCCTAAACTTTTGTGCAAGCGGCTTCTTTCATCTCATGTAGCCCCCCTAAGTCTCTCCACTCATCCTCATCTCACCTGATTGTCAATTAAAAAAAAAAATTAAAGGAGCTGCCATGTACAGAGAGTTTTCCACAGGCCAGCAGGGTCTGGAATACCCTGCAGACTCCATCTCATTCCTGTAACAGACATCATGTCAGGAACTGCTGTTCCCACTTAACAGGTATGGAAACTGAGGCCCGGCGGGTGGAATGACTTGCTTGAGGTCTCCCAGGTGGTAAAAGGTGGAACCACGAGTCAGACTGGCCTGGGGGGCTCACAGGAGCAGCCCCTGCTTCCCGGGGATTAGTGCGGTTGCTCTGCCTGCTTCAGGCCTCCCTGGGTGAGCTTCTGGGACACCGACACACTCAGGAACCTGGGGGAGTCTCCTTCCTTTGCTGGGCCCTGGGGAGGGGCCGGATGATTTCGGAGCTCCATTCCAGCTCTGCCTTTCTCTGGCTCTGCCTGTCGTGTCCACACTACCCCCAGGTTTCCAGGTTTCAATGAGTAACAGCAGCAACTATGACAACACTAATGAATATTACTGAGCCCTTAGTGGGAACCGGGACTGTCCCAGCCCGTTCACGGGCATTATCTCATAATCCTTTCTAAAAATTTTTATTATTTTTTTATTTTTTTAAAATTATCTCATAATCCTTGTGCACGAGGACCTCACCATTACCTCCAATTCACAGATAAGGTAGAGAGATGCTACATAATGCAGGGCACACCGTTATTCACGGATGGAACGAGGCCTGCAGCCTGATGCCAAGGACTGCTAAGCTCTATGGCCCTCAAGTAGATGCAAATGTTTTGGGATTTGCATGCTTAAACTGACAGAGAGAATGGCCTAAGAGATGAATCCCTGTGGGGTGAAGGCCTCGTGTAGTGAAGGGTTTCCCCGATTGCCAGCTGCAGAGACAAAGGCACTGGGGTCCATTCTCCCCCATGCTCCGCCCTCAGCTCCAGTAGCTGGGCATCCTGTCCTCTAAGGCTGGAGGGAGCTGGCTTGGTGCATGAGTCAGCTTCAAGCAGGAGGTGGGAACCACCCTAGACATACCGCTAACCCTTCCCCGTCAGTCCTGGCCTCCAGCCTCCAGCCTCCAGGCTTTTCCCACCTCCAGGCCTCCCTGCCCTTGGTGAGCCCTCAGGGCCTTCCACTGCCAGATCCCGCTGTTTCTGGCCTTCTCTTGCCTACTTCTCTACAACATACAACTTCTCTTTAAGCGGTTCCCTCCTCTTCATGCACGTGCCTCATAGTTTCACAATGTCTGGCTTGGGCTCAAGCTGTCTGTCCCCACCTGCAATGTTTTTTTTTTTTTTTTTTTTTTTTTTTTTTTTTTAAGGTGTCATTTCTGCAGACTGAAAACCCCTCCTAATTGCCATCTCCTCCATGCTGGTTCTCTGGATTTCCCTCTCTGGATTTGCTCTCTTTGTTCTTTTGAATTCTGATTGTACCACAATGTGGATTTCCCTCTGCTTTAAGTGGTAACTTTTTGTGTCCTTGTTGTGGTGTGATTCTCCCCTTAGCCTCGAAGGAGTAGAAAGAGGTGGAAATCCGACCCTAGCCCTGGTACTAACTCTGTGACTTAGGGCCAGTGAATTAACCTCTCTGAACTTGAATTTCTTCCTCTTTGAGATGGGAATACTACTACCAAGTTTTCTAATTATTTTAAGGATTCGATAATTTGATGCCCGTGAAACACTTAGCACATGCCGGGCCAGCAAGAGGCACTCATGAATTGTAATTTACCCTTCTGCCTCACTTTCCTTCCTGACTCTCCCCCTGCATACATATACTCACACACACACATCTACACACCCACTGCCACTGCTACCACCACCCCAAAAGGGCTCATTGCTGGTGTACACGGGACCACAGCACGGAGAGCTATAAGACTCATTCACAGTCCATTGTTTAAGTCATGGTTTTGCATATGAGTCACTAACACCTGAATTGGGTCATTTGCTCTCCCTGTCCCTAAGTTAGTATAGTCATATAGCTAACATTTATTGGTTTCCTACAATATGCCAGGCACTGTGCTTTATGTTTGACAAGCATCATCTTATTTGATTCTCCTGATAAATCCTTTGAGTTCGGGTAATAACATTCCCATCATCCCTATTTTATAGAGGGGGGAACTCAGGTTTCAAGAAGTCAAGCAGCTCGCTCAATACCTCATTTTGCTAATAAGTTGAAGAGCTAGAATTTGAACCCCAGAGTGTAATTCTAGAGCCTGGCTCTTACCCAGAAGCTTAAAACAAAACTGGACCCCCGATATCCTATAATCTTCCCAGAGTCCTCTCCAGGGCCTCAGGAAGGGCTGAGGCAATTCAGAAAAAGCTCATTTCCCAATTCCTCTGCCCAGGCTATTTGCCCAGTTCTGCCCAGAGAAGCTGAATTGAACAGAAATGAGTTCCACCGGCCAGCCCCTTGCCCGGCCAGTCTCCTCCCTCGGTAACTAGAATAAGCTCCCTAAGGCCTGGCTGCCTTCCGGTGGGGAGGTCCTTCGAGCTTTGCGGGAGAGGAGGCCTGCCCTTAAGGCCTGCCAAAGATGGAGACTCTTAACTCTATCTTGGGTTGACACAAAACATACACCTCTCTTGCTGGTTGTTTGGAGGGAAACAGGCTAGTGGCCGGCCTTAACGCCTGTTGAATTGCATGGGTGCCAGAAAGGGCCATTCTTGGCCTTCTGGGACCTTGGATACAGAGCTGGGTGAAGCAGGGATAAACAAAAACGGCTTCCCAGGCCGTGCCCTGGAGCCTCTCGTGTTCGTTTCCCTCCTTTGGCATTCGGAAAGCGGGACCCCTGAAGACCAGCTGGCCGAGATCCAAGGCTAACTCAAGACAAGTCCCATAGAGCTGCCCCCACTGGTGGTGGTGAATCATGGTGATTCATGGCAAGGGAGACATCAAGAACTCGCAGGGAATTTCATACTCCAAATCTCAGCCACACTCAGAGTCCTGCCACTGATCCTCCTTCTGGATCTGCCCTTCCTATATCCACTCTACCAATGCCACCATCTTCCCAGCACTGCGTTTGTGAACCTGGGCACCTAGGAAGACTCTACTGTCTTCCTTACTCTGGGGAGCCCATTCGTCACTGCACCCTGTGGATTTCAGAGATCTTTCTAATAGTTCTGGCAACTGTCCTCATCCCCATTCCCAGGGCCATGACTATAGTTCAGGGTCTCACCTGATCTTACCTGGAATGTTCCACAACCTTCTAAGTGGCCTTGTTGCTTCCAATCCAGTCTCTACACAGGGTCACTCTGATGGCTCTAAGTGCAGACACTTCACTCCCCTGCTTAGGGAACTCTTCTGTGGCTCCTCACTTTCCTGAGGGAAACATCTAAGCCCTTTTGCATGGCCCACGAGGCCTTTCACGACCTCCCATTTCACCTTCCTGTCAAACCACACATGTTGGTCACCCCAAGCCACATGGACAGACCCAACTATTTGCAAATTTTATCTCCGACTATGTCTTTCCCTCCATCTGAAATGTCCTTCACCCCTTTGTTCATCTGGCAGACTCTTATTCATCCTTCAAAACCCTGCTGAGTCTTCACCTTCCAGGTAGAAATGAGCTTATTGTGCTTCTGAGCCACCTTCCTACCTGTAACATATCTCTACGATTGTTCATAGGAACATCCCCAAGGTTTTCTAGAAAGCGACTGCCCAGGATCGAGCACAGTCCCTGTCGTATCACAGACACTAAATACACTTCGTTGATGTGGATGATTTCCCCAAATTGATCAAGCGGATTCCTCTCACCAAGTACAACCACCATAGGGAAGAAAAATGGTCCTCTTACTTAGGAAAACAAATTACTCGACATGTCTTAAAACTGTAAAACCCACGAACAAGCACTTTATCCTTCTTTTTGCGGTTACTTTTTCTTTTTTATTGCGTGGCTGGAGTCTGGATAAGTTGCCTGAGTTTTATTCATTTTCCAAACTCTGATCATTATCTTGGGGGGTGGGGTAAGATGAAACAACAAACAATATATTGTAGCTTTTTTCTTTCCCAGAGACATATATACAGCGGCCTCTGAAGAAGTATTAATATTGAGAAAGATGCTATTATCTGCATTTTATTAATTAATCCATACATCTACCTGTCATTCTTTCTTTTCGATGGCCTCCCTCACAGCAGTGGTGCACACTTCTGCTGTTGGTAAATTGGCACAATAAATCTGGTGGGACCACCTCTATTTCCAGACGTTCACTTAACATTTTATCACGCGGCTGTGGTCTCAGGATTGAAGTCAGTTAAAAAGATTAATACCATTTAATACCACCCAGAAGAAAGATGCCAGAAATCTGCTTAAGGTCTCGTTATTCATGTCTTCATTCCCTTTGTGTGTGTATTCTGATAAGCATAACCATCCTTTTTAGGCGGCTGCTAATAACTACTTAAAATGATTAAGGTAACTAGTTACTTCCTGTAAGAAAATTGCTCTGCTGTCATTAACACGGAATTAAAACGGCTCCCATTTCATCTTCAGCACACAGCCTCTTGCCACTCAGGTGCCTTAAATAAACAGAGACCCGTCTCCAGGAGGCTGCGTGCTCCTTTGGAAGAGACGGGCTCTGACTAGGCAAGGAGAGGAAGCATAGCTTTGCAGAGGCCCCTGCTGCGCAGGCGGATGCTGGGAAGGACTACCTGGCTGGCACCCGTGTTGTAAGCCCATCCCCCTGACCTCCCATGGGGTTTGCAGGAGTCCTGTAATTGGCATAGCTGGCATTCTTCCCATGTGGCCTGAGCAATGTGAATGGGATCTGGGACTCTCTCAAATCTCCCATTCTCTGGACCAGGAGTTCTAAAGTTTTCTCTTCCCTGGACACATACATGACATTCACCCGTGATACACACATACACCCAAGGGAACGTTCTGCTTTTGGAGAAAGACCCCTAGATATCTTGTCGGGACAAAAACACCAGGATCACTTGCAGCTCCCTGAAGTAGTAATGGTAAGTGAGGAATGATGGCAGCTTACTGGGGGTTTTGGCACAAGTAAGTTTGACCAGGGCTACTTAAGGTGGAATCTATTGAACATGCCTTCTACACGTTTGTTTGAGTATCTTTTCAGTTCTGGTTATTATCCAGGAGTGGAATTCCTGGGTCATAAGGCAATTATATGTTAACCCCTTGAGGGCCCGCCAAGCTGTTTTCCTACATTTTTAAACAGCACTTACCTGTGCCAGGCACGGAGTGAGAGTTCATAAGACAGCGCACTTGGACAATAAAGTTCTAGAGATGGGAGACCAGCGGGGCTGGAGGAGTCCATGCAGTCTTTACAGATCTGTCACATTGTCCTTCTTTCTCTCTCTCTCCCTGTTTGCTCTTGCTCTCTCCATCTTAACCGTCTGCCCCCCGCAGCTGCACCCAGCACCCACCTCACCTGGGAGCTTGCTGGAAATGAACCTGGGGCCCCGCCCAGACCAACTGCATCAGCATCTCAGGGCGGGGGTGGAGCCCAGGGTCTGTGTTGAAGCAGCTCCAGGTGATTCTGATTTCTCAGGTTTGAGCAGTTCTGAGGCAGACCTAGGTGCAGCCTCCCAACCACCCTCTTTCTCTTCCTGCTGGAAAACCTCCCCGTGGCGAAGTGAGAGGGAGGTACTGCATCCGGAAGTTTTGGGTCTGTTTAATTTACATAAAATCAATCATTTGCAACACTCTGTGCGTATCCCACTTCATCTACATTTACAATAGTAATACTAGATTATTCTGGGAAGTTCCGCATGAAGTGGAACCTTGGGACACCTTGGGAACCAAGGGGCACCTGGGCCCCATGTTACCCCAGTGACGGTCAGTTGGTCTCTGCAGAAATAATCCAGGATCTTCCTAGTAATTCCAGAGACTGTGCTCCTCCTCAGCGCCCCCGCCAACCCGCAGGTGTGATGACTGGTCTACAGAGGTGCCAAATGCCCCAGGTTAGCCCTCTGTGGCTTCCTGACAGCCAAAGGCAGCGTTGATCCGTGATATTTGGTACTCGTGTTAAGCCCTTCACATCTTTGCTGGTCAAGAAGTAGCAATGTTGTGGAGTGTTGAGACCATGCATTTTGTTGTCAGATAGACCAGGATTCAAACCTGCCCCTTGAACTTGAACCTGCTTCTTAATTCTTGAAGGAGTCCATATCCTGCCCGCAGAATGGGTTTATAATGCCCACTACATGGAATATGTGTCCAGTAAATAGTGGTTACTATTGTTACTGATCCGTGCTGATGATATGTGTGGGAACTCTCCATAGTGCTTCTGATCTCCTCCCTTTCTACTTTTCTTAACAACAACTACAAAAGAAATACATGGAAAGAGGCAGGTGGTTAAATCAGGGTAGAGAGAGCAAGAGAGAGGTACCTGTCATGGTTCCCTAAAAGCTTCTGGAAGTATTGCAACCTTCTGGTGTCCTCCTGTCTCTAGATGTGTTTTGTTCAAGTGAACTCTCTTGTGTGCTCTTAAACTCAGGGCCTGGTACAGGGTAAGCACTCAATTCAAAAATACAGAAAAACAGTTTGGTGGTTCCTCAAAAAGTTAAACCTACAATTACCATATAACTCAGCAATTCCACTCCTGGGTACATATCCAAAAGAACTGAAAATAGGTACTCAAATAAAACCTTGTACATGCCTATTTATAGCCACACTATTCACAACAGACAAAAGGGGGAAACAATACACATGTCCATCAATGGACAAATGGATAAACAAATTATGGCCTACCCATACAATGGAGTATCAGTCAGTCATAAAAAGGAATAAAACACTCATTCATGCTACAACAGGGATGAAGCTCAAAAAAATTATGCTGAGTGAAAGAAGCCAGACGCCAAGGGTTATATATTGTACAATTCCATTTGTGTGCAATATGCTGGAATAGGTAAATCTACAGATAGAAAGCAGATTGGGGGTAGCCAGGGGGTGGGGGTGGGGAGGCAGCAAGGGGGGTGACTATTTAATAGGTATGGGGTTTTATGGGGGGATGACAAAAGTACTTTGTAACGAGATGAAGGTGATGGCTGCACAATTTTGTCATTGTACTAAAAGCCACAGAATTGTCCACTTTAAAATGGTTAATTTAATGTTACTGAAATTAAAACACATATGCCTAGACAATAAGAAAATGAAAGGTTGAGTTTGAATGATCGGTTTCGGTATTCCTAAAAGTGCATCCACTGAAAAAGATCTTTTATTTCGGGGTGCCTGGGTGGCTCAGTGGGTTAAAGCCTCTGCTTTCGGCTCAGGTCATGATCTCAGGGTCCTAGGATCCAGGCCCGCTTCAGGCTCTCTGCTCAGCAGGGAGCCTGCTTCCTCCTCTCTTTCTGCCTGCCTCTCAGCCTACTTGTGATCTCTCTCTCTCTCTGTCAAATAAATAAATAAAATCTTTTTTTTTAAAGATTTTATTTATTTGACAGAGAGAGAGATCACAAGTAGGCAGAGAGGCAGGCAGAGAGAGAGGAGGAAGCAGGCTCTCTGCTGAGCAGAGAGCCCGATGTGGGCCTGGATCCCAGGACCCTGAGATCATGACCTGAACCGAAAGCAGAGGCTTTAACCCACTGAGTCACCCAGGCGCCCAATAAATAAAATCTTAAAAAAAAAAAAAAAAAAAAAGCTCTTTTCTTTCTGTTGCTCCTTGCTATGGCTAAAAACCCATCAGTCCGTGCAGGGAACTCCAGTAAGGGATGCTTGGCTCTTTGGCATGTGTACGTGGCTGTAACTCTGGCCTTGGCTGGTGCAAGAATTTCTGGTAAGAATCAGGAACTGTGAAAGCTGTTGACAACCCTGCTGTTTCCAAGACAGGTGAGCATCTAAGCCAGGGCCATGGGCAAGGTTTAGTGCAGTCAGGAGAAAAATGTGAAGGAAATGCATGTAGGCAAGCCCTCCCGAGAGATAGATTCAGGGGCATAAAATTGGCAGTTCTTCTCCATTAAACAATTTGGAATGATCTGAAGTCTCCTCCAAGTTCCTGTCTCTCTCTTTATCTTAATTAGCAAAGCAAAGTCTTAGGTGCAGTAAGCCCTCTCCTTCCCTAACGGATTAGCTGGAAAATAGGAAGCTGAGCTGCTAGGAGAGTCTAATAATCAAGGAGTGAAGGAAAGAAGGATGGGAAGGCGGGCAGACTAAGAGCTATGTGCTGGAGGCAAAGGAAGCTCTCCCAACCCATTAATTCGCCTACGAATTCATTCACCTTCAAAAACAATTGCAGTCCTTTTTTTGGTGTACTGTAAGGAATCAAAGACATGACCTAGTCATTCTCCACCCTTAAAGACTTTACTATGTATTGAGGGTTGAAGGGGAGACGAGGACACAAACGATTATTAAGCATACTAGAGTGGCGCGTGTCACACTATATTGTGCACACGGATCACTTGGGGATCTTGCTAAAAGGCAGGTCTGATTCGCTATGTCTGGGGCAGGGACGGAGATTCTGCGCTTCTCAAAGTCCTGAGGTGAAAGCCACGCTTCTGGTCTGAGGACGCCCACTTGACACCGCAAGGAACTGGACTATGGTAAGGGAGTGATGATATAAAGCAGGGTTCAGCAAACTCTGGCCTGCAGGCCCCATCTGGCTTGCTGCCTCTTTTTGCATGGCCCACGAACTAAGGAAGGTCATACACTTTTAGATGGAAAATAAAGGAAGGATGAGCTTTGATGACATCTGAAAATTCTATAAAATTCAAATTTTTGTGTCCCTAAATAATGTTTCATTGGAACACAGATGCCCCCACTCCTTTACCCATTGTCTGACCTATTGACCACATTCTCACTGCAAAGGCAGAGTTGAGGATTTGCAACTGAAATCACATGGCCCACAGAACCCAAAACACTCACTCTCTGGGCTTTTATGGAAAGTTTGTCTACCCCTGGCATACCATAATATGGGATTTTGGGAGAGACTAATTCCTGCTGGATTAATTGGGGGAGACTTCAAGGAGGAAGGGCATATGAGTGTCTTGACTGAACAGAATCTGAATGGTAGCCTTTGGGGATGAAAGAAATCCATGAGGTACAAAGTTGTGGAAGTGGGAAACACAGGGGACGTGACAGCAGATCTCAGTGTTAAAACCATGAACAAACCAGGCCACTGTCGGGGTTCCCAATGTGGAAGCATGCTTAAAGCTTCCCCTGGAATGGGAAAGAGAAATGGCCTGATACAAAGAAACCCATTCCCAGCTCTGGGAAGATGGAACCAGCCAGCCAAACATCTGGTGAACCATGTGTGTGTGTGTGATTATTTATTTTATTATTATTTTCTTTTATTGTTAAAATTGTATATTAATTAATTAACATTAATTAAATGTGAGTATTTGGGACCCAGTGGTTCTCAAAGTTGGGGAGGAACACTGTCCCCCAGGGAGCATTTGGGGATGTGTCAAGGTGTTTTGGGTTGTCACGATAATTGGGGAACATCTACTGACATTTACTGTCCAGGGCCGGGGAAGCTAAACAGATTTTCCTCCCTCCCTCCCTCCCTCCCTCCCT
>LNAC01000091.1:1094746-1112910 GCA_002007465.1 Ailurus styani | reverse complement strand
CCCTCCCTCCCCACCTCCCTCCCTTCCTCCCTCCCTTCCTTCCCTCCTTCCTTTCTTCCTTCCCTTTTTTTAAAGGAAGCCTTTTCTTTTTTTCAAGATTTTATTTATTTGAGAGAGAGTGAGAGACAGCATGAGATAGGAGAAGGTCAGAGGGAGAAGCAGACTCCCCATGGAACTGGGAGGCTAATGTGGGACTTGATCCCGGGACTCCAGGATCATGACCTGAGCCAAAGGCGGTCGCTTAACCAACTGAGCCACCCAGGCACCCACTAAACATATTTTCAATGCCATGCAGAGGACAGTTGTTCTTGGCAACATTGAACTGGTTTCTCCTAAATGCTAAATGCCTAATGCTGCCTAAATGCTGAAAGCACTCCATTAACAGACTTGGGCTAGGGACTCTTCCTGTGGTGTAGAATGGCCACGGGTTGAGGAATGAAAAGATGGAATAAAGGGAATGCAACTTGCTTGGGCACTGATTAATGGAGACCAGGCTCGAGGGTGAATTGATGCCAATGCTTGGCCATTAGACTGAAAATCTTCCATTCCCCCCTTCCCTCCAGATTCTAGAATAGCCAGAACGCAGGCTAATGTACAAATTCTAAGAGGATCTATGTGTAGGGGATAGAGTGCTTCCTTTCATGACCATTTACCTACCCCCACTCCTTCAGCCTTCATCTGCACGGTGGACAGATTGCTGGGTTTGGACACAGGAGGAGCTGGGTATGATTTCTGCTTTGTCTCTTCCTTGCTGGTGTGTCCGGGCAAGTTATTTCAGTTTTCTTAACCTTGGTTTCCTGACCTGTAAAATGACTACGGTGAAGGATTTTTGTACAATTGATTAAGATACTCCACGGGGCAGGCTGAGCCCAATACTGGGGCCCATTGCAGTGCCCGGTAAAGTTCCTTTTCTTTTTTGCTTCAATGAGCAAACACTGATTTCTGCTGCTAATGGTGCTATTATTGGCCAGTTGGAAAGATTAGAGGAGAATGAATTTTAGCCGAGCATGTCATTTATAGGTATAAAGCAGCTTTCTCACCCCCAACACTACTGATGATTTGGGTTCAATAATTCTTTGTTGCGGGGGCTGTCTTGTGCATGGTAGGACGTTTCTCAGCATCCCTGGCATCTACACACTAGACCAGCAGTATCCCCCAGCCAGGTAACCAAAGTTGGCTCCAGATATTGCCAGATGTTCCCAGGGAAGCACAATTGCCCTTAGTTTGAGAACCACTGGTTAACAGTGGCTGTTTTGGATGTAGGGAGAAATGTGGGATTGTTTTGTTTCATTGTCTAAGCAAAAATTCTGCCCATAAAGCTCCAAACTCTGTAGTCTATACATACCAAACATAGCATGTTTTCGCTCAGTGCTGGCCAACACACTAGGTTCTGGGGACAGACAGAAACAAGGCCCGGTCCCTGTTTCCCAGGGGTGAACAACCTGCTTTGCAGAATCCCATCTGGGGAAGGTTCTTGAAACTCTGGCTACCAAGCAGCCATTCATTTTCTAGGCAGGGCCCGCCATTAGGTCCCTGGAAAACAAGCGGTTGGGCAGCTGAAAT
The DNA here is from genome assembly GCA_002007465.1 of Ailurus styani. NCBI lineage: Eukaryota > Metazoa > Chordata > Mammalia > Carnivora > Ailuridae > Ailurus > Ailurus styani. The sequence goes on along the minus strand of LNAC01000091.1, from coordinate 1,111,347 downwards.
GACAAGATGGGAGGCTACGTGGATTTATGCTGGTGCTTATTCTGAGAGTTGGACCAAGGCACAGGTTGAACCTGTTGGTAAAATGAAAGTTCCCTTGCCACGGTGGGGAGGCTGGATTTATCTCAGGGGATATGGTTTGGTGACAAGACTGATTATGTGGGGTGTATTGTTTATACAAGTGTAATGTACTCAGGGCTCAAGGCAGAAGGTGGGTTTTATAAATCAGCAGATAAGTAAAATAAATGCATTGGGCTAGATACTCCTGCTGTCTGGATAAAGGAGAAAGGGGATGGTGAAATATAGTTATTCAGGGGAATTCAATAAACTTAGTGGATTCTTCCTTTAATGATCAGTTACTACCATCACCCAAAAACTCTTCCCCCCACAGCCCCCAAGGCCATAGTCTCTATAAGAAAATTCTAGAATGTTGGCATTGGAAAGAGGGTCTTGTTTTCTTTCTTTCTTTTTCTTGGGGGCGGTGGGCAGAGGGAGAGGGAGAGGGTGAAAGTTAAGCAGGCTCTGAGGTCATGACCTGAGTTGAAATTAAGAGTCAGATGCTTAACCGACTGAGCTACCCAGGCGCCCCATGAGGTCTTGTCTTCTTGACATCATTAATCAAAAAGTCAAGAAATGGAAAGACTCCCTGATGAGGGTGGGTAGAGGAGAGGAAACCCAATGATCCGGAAGGGCTACTCTGTGCCAGGTGTTTGATATTGACATAGACAGCATCTCATTTAATTCACATAGAAATCCTGTGGAACGATTATTTCCAAACTTGTCTACTTATAAAAACCACCAGGCATGCTTATTACACATCCAGAGATGTGAGTCACAGCCTTAGACCTTCTGAATCTCTCTGGGGAAACAGGGAAATCTGTATTTTTAAACCACACCTTCTAATAATCCTGGGCTTCCAAACGATCAGGCTAGTTAGGGGAACGCTGCGGTAAACTAATTTATCATCTCAAAGTTAGAGATATGGAAACCAGGCTTTGCCTGACCCCTAATTCTAAAGACTTTTTGTGGCTTCATGCTGCCTCCTTGGAAATGACAGGTCCAATTAAGACTCAGACAAGATGGGCTGAAAATTTGTCCCTGCTTTGCATCTTAGCTCCTTAGAGCTTTGAGAGTCCGTGTAGTGAGGAGAACAAAGCTTGTGACTGGAGTCTCAGGACCTGAGCTACTGCTTTGTACTTTATTGTCACCTTGGGTGAGTTAATAAAGCTCTTCCAGTCACAGTTTTTTCATCTGTAAAATGGTGATAAAAAAAAATACTTGCTCCGAGTGCCTTGAGCATCACTGTGTGGACTGTGGATTGAATGAGATAATAGAGGTGAAAGAGTTCTGCACATGGTAAAGCTGTCTGTGAGGTCTTCCTGGGATGGAGTCCTGAGGAAGTCCATGCCCAATTATCCACACAACCAGTTTCTATTTTGTGCAAAGCCTTTGTAAAGTCTGACCTTTACTTCTCATCTTTGGATCTCTCCCCATGGTGTGGTCAATATGAGGATAAGGAGTTCCCACTTTAATTGACAGATTAATGCATGAAGAGTGCTCCCCATCAAAGGCGAGTCCTCAGTGTAGGCCACCGTCTAAGGGCATATGTACATATGTTGTGACCTCCAGATAGACAACAGCAAATGCACCTCTGGATGCACCTGGATAATGGACTATTAACCAGGCCACTGCTTTAGCAATGATAGTTGTGTTGCCTGCATCATGTGAGGTCATCTGATGGTGGCTGAGGTCATCAATGCACCGGACACCTAAACATGGGTCCCCCCACCTAGCTTGCTGTGGGGAGAATAGATGTCCCCCAAAATGTCCATGTTCTGATCCTCAAATTATGTGAATATGTGACCTTACATGGGAAAAGAGACATGGCAGATGTGATTAACTGAAGGATCTTGAGATGAACCCATTAACCTGGATTATCCAGGTGATCACATGGGTCCTTGTAAGTGAAAGAGGGAAGGGGGAGGAGAAAAGAGGAGATGCGATGTGGAAGGCAGGGGCTGGAAGCATCCAGTGTGAGAAAGACTCAACAGGCCTTGGCTGGCTTTGAAGACAGATTCTTCCCAGAGCCTCCAGAAGGAATACAGCCTGACCAGGATCTTAATTTTACTCTGTGAAACCAATTTGGACTTCTTTTTCTTTAAAGATTTTTATTTATTTATTTTAGAGAGAGAGACAGAACACACATGAACGGGGTGGGGGAGGGGCAGAGAGAGAGGGAGAGAGAATCTCAAGTAAACTCCCTGCTGAGCGTGAAGCCTGACTGGGAGCTTGATCCTATGACCTTGAGATCATGACCTGAGCAGAAACCAAGAGTCAGAGTCTCAACCGACTGCCCCATCCAGGCACCCCAACCAATTAGGACTTCTGACCTCCAGAACTGTAAGACAAGAAGTCAGTGTTGTTTTAAGCCAAGGTGCTTGTGAAAACGTGTTCGAGCAGCCTTTCAGGGTTTAGCAGTGGGGTGCTCAAGAGCACGCTAGTGGAGGCTGGTCCCAAGCACTGCAGGGCACCCAGGGGCCTGCAGGCACTAAATGCCAGCCTCCCTCCTGAGGCACCATGACCACATGTTTCCAAAGGCCCCGCAGTGGGAGCGGGCACACTGCTTATATGGCCTGGATTATATGGCTGGGCCGCCTGGGCAGGAAAGGAACATGTGGGAGCAGGCCTCCAAAAAGCAGAATTTAAGACGTGAATGTAAAGCTCAACAGTCCTCATTAGCGTTATTGGCTCACTTCTGGACCGCAGACTCTTCTTTGTGCCTCTGTGTCCTGTGCACACCAGGGCCTGCTGCCGGGCCCAGGTTAGGTGCACTCTTATGTGTTTGTGAGGAAAACAAATGGGTTCTTTGATGAATTATCTCTCAGGCCTCCAAGAGGGATTTATAATGTCTTAAAATATTAAAATGTATAAGCTGAAAATAATGAAATAAAATCTCATTAAAAGAAACGCAGAGAGAGAAGTCTGGGGACCCGGGATGGGAAGTCGGAGGGATGTAGGGAGTTGGGGTCCCGTATCAGAATGCTACCTTTGGCCTTGAATTTCTTCTTCTTCTTCTTTTTTTTTTTTTTAAGATTTTATTTGCTTATTTGAGATAGAGAGATAGGGAGGGAGAGAGCATGAGCGGGGAGGTTGGGGGGAGGGGGAACAGAGGGAGAAGCAGGCTCCTGGGTGAGCAGGGAGCCCAACGCAACGCTTGATCCTAGGATCCTGAGATCATGACCTAAGCTGAAGGCAGACGCTTAACTGACAGCGCCACCCAGGTGCTCCTGACCTTGAATTTCTGACTGCAAAAGTTTAGATGGGCAACACCCACTTAAATACCCCCTTGAGTCTCAGGTGGAGGTCAAAGGTGAACCCCAGAAGGGTTTGAGCAGTGACACGTTGTTTACCAGACATGACCCCGTGGAGACTTGCACACTGGAAATGGAAATGTATGTTTGATCTCCAAAAACGTCCCTTACCATTAGGCAAGAGACCATTGGAAAACACACCCAGCTTGATTCGAGATAGCCAGAGGCGTGCTGGTGTGAGCAGTTTATTAAATTATTGAGATGTCTGGAGGCTACGGATGCCAGAGAGGACGGCGTGAAGAGTCAGAGTTGGAGTCTGCAAATCACTGGAGATCCTGTCCTGTCCGTGGCAGGACAGGAGAGGAAGCTCTGGCTGGGGGAGGGGTGGAGAGGGTGCTAGGGTGTCACCATGTCTTCCAGGCAAAGAAAACAAACAAGCCCACATGCAGTCCCTTGTGTCTCCTCCTGCCTCTGCAAAACCACCAGGTACGGCTCCTCTGCGTTATTGATGCTAATGACCTTCCTAATGGTCCTGCAAGAAGGATTTCAAATTTGCAAATGATGGCTTTTGCAGGCGCCACAAATCAGGGAGCCTCACCATCAAATGCAAAGGGGCCCAGATCATTGAAGGACTTGGGATAATGGGTGATAAAATGCAGTTTAATGCGGACAAATGTGGGATAATATGTCTTGGAACAAACAATCAGAAGGAGGAACAGCTGCTAAATGAAATGCCTTGCATTACCCTGACCAGGGACTAGAAAATGGCTCTCTGCAGCAGCCAAAGGGTTGATGGGGGAAAGGCTGTAGAGAATGTTGTCTATTGCTGGACAAGAAGCCCAGAAAAGTCAGAGGTAGGAGAGTAACCAGGTTAGTACCTGCCTTACAGGTACTCAGTGCCTGACTTAGGTGCTGGCGGCTGCGTCTCAGGCTCCTACTTAGCCTCCAAATATTGGGGTTTAGGGGTGCCCCTGGGCTTGGACCTTGGCTTTCTCTTTCTAGTCTGTCTCTCTGAAGAATCTCATTCGGGTCCTTGACTTGAAATATCATTTATACCCCGGAGACACCCAAAGTTAAATCTTCAATTGACCCAGGTCAGTGGTTCTCAAAGGTTCCTACTCATTAGAATCATCTGAAGGATATTTTAAAAAATCCCAATCTCCAGGCCACACCCTAGAGCACTTAGTCAGAATCTCTGGGGTTGGGACTCAGGCACCAGTTTTTACTCTACAAGAGATTCCAAGTTTGAGAACCACCGCTCTAGATTTTTTAAAAATATTTTATTTATTTATTTGACACAGAGAGAGACATAGCGAGAGAGGGAACACAAGCAGAGGGAGTGGGAGAGGGAGAAGCAGGCTTCCTACCTGAGCAGCGACCTTGATGCCGGGCTCAATCCCAGGACCCTGGGATCATGACCTGAGCTGAAGGCAGATGCTTAATGACCGAGCCGCCCAGGCGCCCCGCTCTAGACTTCTTTACCCAACTGCCTACTTAATTTCTCCTCTTGGATATATAAAAACTTAATATAGCCAACAAACTCGATTATTGCCCCCACTCCACACTAGTCCTCTCTAGTCTTCACCATCCACTGATTGCTCAAGCCCCAAATCCAAGCTTTATTCTATTTTTTTCTCTTTCTCTCAGTACCTACATCTAATCTACCAGCAAATTCTTCAGCACTAACTTGAACACATCCAACACCATCCTGTCATCAAGTCTAAACTGAAATACTGCAACTTTTTGCTTCCATTTGACTTCTCTCCAATCCATTCTCCCTTTGGTATCCAAGGTGATCTTTTTTTTTTTTTTAAAGATTTTATTTATTTATTTGACACAGAGAGAGAGAGATCAGATCACAGCTAGGCAGAGAGGCAGGCAGAGAGAGAGGAGGAAGCAGGCTCCCTGCCGAGCAGAGAGCCCGATGTGGGCCTCCATCCCAGGACCCTGGGATCATGACCTGAGCCGAAGGCAGTGGCTTTAACCCACTGAGCCACCCAGGCGCCCTCCAAGGTGATCTTAACACCAAAAGCAGACCATGTCATTCCTTGTTTAGAAGACTCTGACGGGCTCCCTTCCATGTAGAATAAAATCCAAGCTAATTATCCTGACTTCTGAAGCCCTATTCTGTGAAACCAACAGGATATTGAGTAAATGTGTGTGACTTCCCAGGCAACATAATAAAATATCACAACCTCCCCTTATGTTCTCTTGGATCATTTGCTCTGGGAAAAGACAGCTGCTATGTTGTGAGAACATGGCAAGCAGCCCTATGGAGAAGTGTGGGTGTGTGGTGAGGTCCTGAGGTCTCCAGCTACCAGCCAGTGCCGACTCCCGATCCACATGAGTGCGCCATCTTGGAATTGGATCCCTCACCCCAGATGACCAAAGCCCTCAGATGACCAAAACCCCAGGTGACATCTGTCTGTAACTTCTTATGAGACTTCTAGGACAGCTTCCCAGATTCCTGACCCATGGAAACTATGAGATAATAAATGTTTACTGTTTTAAGCCACTAAGTTTTGGGATAACTTATTATGTAGCAATGGATAACTAATATGTTGCTCATAAAAATCCAACAGTCTGGAGACCTCGGCATTGCTCTAAACTAGTCTGAACCATGGTTTGTACTACGACCAGTTTTATCACGAAACATCTTTAAGCTTCAGCTTTCTTGTCTATAAAATGGGAATAATATTTGTCCCTACCTTTTAGGTTGCTGTGGAATATTAGAAGACAAGATGCCTATAATTGACAGTAATATTTGTTATCATTACTCTTGATTTTTATTATAGTTATGGGCTGTTTCAGGCCTCCATCAGTTTGTAGTACTATTTTCTCTGTGTGATCTGCACCCTTTCCCCTATCTCCCTGCAGAACGATTCCTTCTTCCAGAAGCATGTAATCAAAATAACAGCTGCCATTTATCACCTGCTCCATAACACACTATGCTGGGGACTTTACAAAGCAGGGATTTTTTTTAAAAGATTTTATTTATTTATTTGACACAGAAAGAGAGACCACAAGTAGGCAGAGAGGCAGGCAGAGAGACAGGGAGAGGAGGAAGCAGGCTCCCCGCTGAGCAGAGAGCCCGATGTGGGCCTCGATCCCAGGACGCTGAGATCATGACCTGAGCCGAAAGCAGAGGCTTTAACCCACTGAGCCACCCAGGCGTCCCAAAGCAGGGATTTTTAAGTTTCCATGTACAAATGAGAAACCTAAGGCTCAGGGAGGCTGACTCACTTCATGTAAGGTCCCTCATGCTAGTGGGAGCAGCCAGGATTCCAACCCAAAGATTCATTTCTAAAGGCCATTCTCTTTTCAGGACATCAGAGGATGCTCAGCAATCTTTGAATGAATGAACATGTGGGGCAGTATCATTTGTTACACAAATAGCAGAGGAGAAGCGTGGATGGTCTGCATGCCCTCATTTCCATTTTGACATACATACAATCACATGATGAAATGATGTCACAGGAAGTAGAATTTTGGCTTTGTACTGGACGTTTTGTCTCATGTGACCTGGTGATTGCCAATGACAATTTCTATGAGGCAGGCTGACATCCTGTACATTCTAAGCTGTCCCCCTCTCCGTAGGCCCTGTGGTGCAGCGAATATGCTTTTGCTTTCATTTTGGCCTGAGTCATTTTCAGAGTTTGCTGAGAAAAAATATTTCCAACCACTAGGAATGCTTAGAAATGAAATGTGGCTTTGGAAACTTGATCTAAAAGTGTGTGTGTACATGTGTGTGTGTTTTGGCTATGAAGAATAGTTCAGTAAACCGTATGATATTGATTTTAACCCGGGCACATGAGTAGATAACCAAGACGGGCCTCTAGGAGGTAATAATGCAATCGTGGAGGAAATTTCTGGGAGGAAAATGCATCGTGTTAAACCTGGACTATCCCATCACCTGCATGCTATATGCAAGTAGGCAGATTGCTTAAACTCTCGGAACCTCCATCTTCTCATCTATAAAATGGGGATAGTAACATCTAGTTCAGGTCTATTGTGAGGATTAAGCATATATCAAGTCTTACCTGATCTGGGCCTCCCATAGTTTTCTGAACTTACATCCTATGATATCATGCCACTGCATACTCCTTTTTGGCTGTGTCAGCCTCCTGGCCATTCCTTAAAGTCACTAGGCAAGTGTCCACCATGAGGCCTTTGCACCAGCTCTTCTCTTTGCTTTCCCCTTCAGATACCCAATGGCTCACCCTGCCTGTCTTAGCTTCCATGTCTCCTCTTCCATGAGGTCTGTTCGGACTACCCTAATTAGTGCTGCACCCTCCTCCAGCCACTTTGGAGACCATTTGCTTTGTTTTTTCTTCTTTCCCTAGCATTTACCACCTCCTTATATGCAAAACAATGTGTTTATTACTTACGATCCATCTCCTAGTGCTAGAATGTAAGCCACATGAGGGCCAGAATCTTTTCGCTTTACACACTGATGTTATCCCTAGCACTAGAACAGAGCCTGGCACACAGTCGACACGCCACAAATACCTACTGAATAAACGGGGATAAGTAAGTACATGAATGACTGCATGAATGAAATCACTCAGTGCAGTGCCTGGCTACTGTAGATATCAGATAAAGTTATCTATTATTGTTGTATTGTTGTAAACTGGATATCTCTATTCTTTCTCACTGTGGAGGTACAAATAATTTTAAATGCCTCAATTCCACTGCCTAGCACCCCTGCACAGTGCAGGATCTCATCCCTCCCCCCTGCCACTCCCATGCCTTCCAGTCATTTCTAAGACCCCACAGCGGCCCAGGCAGCCAGTCTGCTTTGGTTGAACAGCTCCACCTTTGCAGTGGTGTGAGATACTTGGTCCCATAGAGGCAGCCCCCTCCTCTGCTGTAACCCTCCGTAGGATGCTGCTTCCCTGCCTCCCTGGGCCCAGCGGGCTCTGAAGCTGCTTTCCCGTTGCCCTCTGAGCCACCCCCCTGCCCCAGCACGGCAAATGCCACCACTGCTGCTCTCCCAGAGGCTCTGAGCACCATCGCTGTGTGCTCCCTGGATCAGAGAAAGTGTTCCCTCCTCCGCCCTCCATTGCAATGGCTCACCGGACCCTGAAGCAAAACAGCCTGCAGTCCTAGCCCTCAAGGTTGCTGTTGGACAAGACACGTCCCCTTCGGTTTTTACTGAGGACCAGCACCTGACAAAGAGACACCAAAGAGACACCACTGCTCTCCATGATCTTGCCTTCCTTCTTGTCTTTGCTCCAAGCTTCCTTTGAACCAACCTCCCTCCTCCTCCAACAACCAGAGACATGCAGGGCCCCCAGGCCTCCCCATTCGTGCAAATGCCTGTCTGCCCGCTGGTGTCCTTGGACCCCACACACAGTCTTTGCTCAGCTTCAGCCAAGACATCCCTCCAGAGCGTCAAAACCAAAACTAGTTGTCACTAAAATGAAATTAAAAAAACCAACCAAACAAAAAATAAAACAGCACCGCAGAAGGACACAATGCCTTAAATTACTGCGTGTTGGTGGACTGCTGCTTCCTCCAAAGGTCGGTTGTGCGCGACAAGGCTACTGTCACAGCCCAACAGATGGCCCACAGTATCAGAGCAGCACTGATCTTGTTACAGTGAAATCCACTAAATGAAAAATTCTCCCCAGCAGGTGTGCACACCAGTTTTACACCCACGTGGGGATCCAACTCTTCATGAAGACGTTGCTTTGGTGGTATTTATAGGCTGATGGTTGCAGGGTGAAGAGAAGGGTGACTGATATGAGTATTAATTGCAATCACTTGCATTTATCTAATGCTTTATGCTTTCTCAAAAATGCTTCCACAGCTGTTCCCTCCTTTGCTTCTTGCAATATTTGTATGAGGTAAGACATTAGATCGAGGGCAGTGAACCCAGGAAGGCAGGACATTTCCTTCCTTCTTGGCAAGGTCTCAGAATACCTTTGTAGCCCGTCTGCTGCGGCTGGGAGGCCAGCCTTTGGGTGGTGAGCCTGCCGGCCAGGAGATGCTGCAGAGAGAAGCAGAGAAGTGGAAGGAGCAGGAACCTCAGCCCCGCCCCCTTCTTTGCGGGTGTCCTTGGAACCTGCTGGAGCTCCCTCCCCGTACAGGCGGTTGTCTTAGCTGGGTTGTTGCAGGGCACCCTCAACAGGCCTCCGCATCTCCATCCTTGCCCTGCTTCCATATGTTCTCAAAGGCAGCAGCCGCAGGGAACACGCCTGGGTGGCTCAGTCGGTTATGTGTCTGTCTTTGGCTCACGTCATGATGCCCAGGTCCAGGGATTGAGTCCCATATTGGGCTCCTTGCGCAGAGGGGAGCCTGCCTCTCCCTCTGCTTGCTATTCCCCCTGCATGTGCTCTTTCTCTGACAAATAAATAAATAAAATCTTAAAAAAAAAAATGAGCGGCATTGTCCTAAGTGTCTTAGGTCAATAACTCTATATAACAACAACCCCATTTCAGACTGTGTCACTGCAGCACACCCCTCCCCCACCTGCCCCAACTCCCGGTGAGGTGGAAGGGCTGACAATGGCTACAAGGCCCCCCACGCCANCCAGGACGCTGAGATCATGACCTGAGCCGAAAGCAGAGGCATTAACCCACTGAGCCACCCAGGTGCCCTAAATAAATAAAATCTTAAAAAAAAAAAATGAGCGGCATTGTCCTAAGTGTCTTAGGTCAATAACTCTATATAACAACAACCCCATTTCAGACTGTGTCACTGCAGCACACCCCTCCCCCACCTGCCCCAACTCCCGGTGAGGTGGAAGGGCTGACAATGGCTACAAGGCCCCCCACGCCATGGCCTGGCCCCACTCAGGCCCCTGCTCCCACCTCTGCTTGCTCCCACTCCTGCCACATGGGCCTCCCTGGTGTTTCTTGAACATGGCACAGCCCACCTCAGAGCCTCCTCGGCAACTGCTCTCTCGGCCTCTCACATTCTTCCCCATCACTGCTTGGCTCACACCTCACCTTCTCGATGGTGGCCGCCCCAGTCTCTCCAGACCTCCTCTCCCCTGCCCACCCTCATTTTTTCTTCCTTAGCCTTCTGGCCTTGCTCCACAAACTGCTTTTCTCTGTGATGCTTAGCTTCTTTTAACATATTATACATATTCACTTCCCCAGGCAGCCATAACAGATTACCTTGAAATACAGAGATCTATTCCCTCACAGTTCTGGAGGCTAGAAGTCCCAAATCAAGGTATGGGCAGGGTTAGTTCCTTCCCGTGCCTCTGAGGGAAAATCTGTCCCAAGGCTCTCTCCTTAGCTTCCAGGGGCTACCGCAATCCTTGGTAACCCTTGGCTTGTGGCGGCCTGACTCCAACCTTGGCCCCTGTGTTTACATGGCTGTCTTCTGTGGGTGTCTGTGTCCACACCTCCCTCTTCTTATCAGGACATATGTTACTGGATTAGGGCCCACGCTAATAATCTCATCTTAAATCACCTGGTGGTATCGGCAAAGACTATTTCCAAATAAGGTCACATCCACAGACACCTGGGGTTAGACTAGAACATATCTTTTTGGGAGACATAATTCAATGACCAGCACTGTAGATTTAAAGATTTGATTATGTCTCTTGGGTATGGTCTGTCACCTCGGCTAGTTAAGCTCTGTGAAGACTGGGGCCTTCGTTACGTGAACAGGTTAGACCCTAAGATACTCAACAAATGTCAGTTTCCTTCCTGCAAGTTCTCCATCCTTTAAGTGTTATTTATATTCCACAATGAAAGTCTCATAATAGTTAATTCTCAATTATCTACCCCTACTTGGGAGTTGGCCAACGATGTTCACAGTCATTTCTAATGTATTGCCAGAAGAACCCTACTTTGACAAATTGGGCATTCTATCCAGATTGCTAGCTTATATTCAAATCCCATTTACATAGAGGCTACCACAGCCTACAGAAGGCTATGTCTTGGGCTGGAGTCTTAGACGAATTGTTTCCACTGAGACCTCTTCCTTTTGCAGGCCCTGCAGTGACTTGCCCTCCAACCACCCATCTGACCCTAGGCCTTGCCCAAAGTTTGACACCTCGCCCAGAGGTCACAAGCCCTTCCTTAGACCCTGACAATCAGTCTAGAGAATCCGATCCCTCTTATCTGAGAGCCAGAAGGGATCCTAGGAACTGCTCCATTCACTCACTTGTTCCATAATATATTTCTTGAGCACCTACTAAGTGCCAGGCATTATGAGTGCCCCTCTCTGTCCCCTTTAAGCCTTATCGCACCCTGTGAGGTGGGCAGTAGGGTCCCTGACCTGGAGGTGAGGCCTCAGAGACAGAGACAGGGAAGGACTCATTGAGATTACCCAGCTGATAGGAGGCAGATCCAGCCCAGCCCAGGATGCCTGGGTTCGAAGCCCTTTGTATGACATTGTTTTGTAACCCAGTTCCTCAGCATTCTGTTCAAAGAGGACAGACACAGATTCTATTCTGTTCTTCTTTAGGATTGTAGATCTCTCTCATTCCCTTCTTAATGACACACTAAATAGCTCACAGAGGGCCTGTGACAGGAAGTTCTTATTCCTGGGTTAGAAAACAACTCCTTTTTTTATCTCATTTTCCCAAGGTCACTTTGGCACTGGTCCAATAGGTACCGTGTGCACGTCCAGACTCCCTCTCTGTCCTCTTCCTCTCTGTCTGGGAGACTTGCTGTGCACCCTTTCTTGACTGGCTCTCTTTGGGTTCTGCCAATGGTAGTGCCCGGGAGGAGGGAAGAGGAAGGAGGCCCCAGGGAGATCCGGGTCCTTCTTCACCTGGTTCCTGCCTCATGAAGCTTTTGGGCTGGCCGTGTCCTAAAAATCACTGCCCCTCTTGGGGCTTCCAACCCCACGAGAATCTCTCTGCTTCCAGCTTCTGGTAACTTCTCTCACCTTTGTCCCTTCGGACTTCAGGGTAGTAGCAAACACAAGGTTAGCATCCGTGGGTTAGCGTCTTGTCCCCAGTGGTTCTCTCACATCCACACTTGGGTAATACGTTTTCCTCAAATTATCCAATAGTGGGGATGCCGTTTGTATCCTGTTGAGAATCTGCTGTATACAAATCACTGTGCTCATACGGTAGAGTGGGACCCTGAGGCTTTGGAGGCTAAATGTTTTCCCCTGGGTTATATGTGGAGAAAGCAGCTGCCTGGGGGCTGGAATGAAGTCCCTTGTTTCGTGCTCTGAGATCCAAGAGGAACGTCCAGTTGGCCTGAGATAAGCCTCTTGGTGGCACATCAGACCCGCAGAAGGCTTCGGACAGGTGGTTCTTGTTCTATCGCTGTATACAGTAGGTGAACCATAAATGCTGGCTGATGACAAAGTATTCTGCGTTCATTAGTTATTACCTTCCGAATAACCACAAGTAGGAAGTCAGCCCATTTGGAATATCAGTATCAGGGCAAGGAACGTGGGACGGTCCCCAGTAGATCTAACTCCAAATACTGGCCTGTGGAGGGCAAGGCCCTGAGACCCTGTGCTCTCACGCTCCTCACCTGTCACTGAGACAGGCCCCGCTCTCCAGCACTGCTGTGGGCATCCAACGCGGAGACACCTGTCAGGGCCGTGTTTGGCAATGGCCCCCTGAGTCCCTCCAAGCAGTCCTGAGCTTATTGTCACTCGCGATAATACATTTTTAGCATTTCACTCTGTGTCCCTAATGGGATGCGTGATGAACAGGAGTAGTGGGGTGGCAAGGAATGAGCTCCAGAGGAAATACTTAGGAAACTGGGCTTTCTGCCATTAAAAGAAACAGATCTTTATGGTGACCTAATTAAAGTTTTTAGAATTCAATTTGGACAGTTAGCAAGCTAGGCTCCTTTCCAGGGGAAATAAGGACTCAGTGCAGTGACCTAGCTGATCCTGGGTTGCCCTCTATCTCAAGTAACCAAGTGGGTTTATCGTCTTCTTTCTTCCCTGGGCCCAGTCTTGGGTAAGGAAGTGTCCCGTCGGATCAGACTGATGTCATGGGACAAGAGTGGCTGCCATGACTTTTGGGGGTGCTTTTGGGAGAGGAGAGTCATGAAGTATGGTTCTCACCAAAGGAAAGGTGATTTCTCTTTTGTGAACCCTACAGTTGTGTTTTCCCTTTTGTGTAATGCAAATGCCTCACTTAAGCTTTGATTCCTGTGGCATCTGTTCAAAAGGGATTCTGCTCTCAAATAAACTCACCACTAGATTAAGAGCCAGGCCACCCGTCTCCACTGAGCCTCCTTTGTTTTAGTGATCTTGGTTGATTTCTTTTTTTTTTTTTAAAGATTTTATTTATTCATTTGACACAGAGAGAGAGAGATTACAAGTAGGCAGAGAGGCAGGCAGAGAGAGAGGAGGAAGAGGAGAGAGCAGAGAGCCCGACGTGGGCCTCGATCCCAGGACCCTGGGATCATGACCTGAGCCGAAGACAGCGGCTTTAACCCACTGAGCCACCCAGGCGCCCTTGGTTGATTTCGATAACTGACCATTTGGACCACTTGTCATTTCTCTTCCTCTGCATTAAATTCCCACTCTTAAGTTTTAAATTCACCAGTAAAGAGCGGGTCTGGGAAACCTAGGCTCCCACCCTCCACCCTAATAAAACCAGGTGCGTGTGTGCTCTCTCTCTTTCCTGCAACCTGGCTGTGTGGCCCCACGTGTACCATGTAATTTCCAGGGCCTGTAAGTAATAAGCCTGTGTGTTTTCAAAGTTCCCTCATGGTTATTGCTGAACCACAAGGGCTGACCCAGCCATGACATTGGTTCCTCACAGGCTGAGAATGGTACAAAAGAATGGTTCCACTGTTGCTATGGACATTTAGGGATTCTAGAAGAAACAGCATCCTTCCAAATCACCCATCTATCCATCCTTTTATATTTCCATCCATCCTTCCATCCATCCATTCTATCTGCCCCCCTACCTCTCTGTTCACCCATCTAGCATGTACCTCTGCTTACTCCCCTCAAACACTGGAGATACAACACTAAATATAACACCATTCATACTTTGAAAGAGCTCAGTCTTTAGGGAAAAACAGATAACTAAAACAGTGGTTTCAAGCAAAAGGCTCTGAGTCAGAAGACCTGGGTTTGAGAGCTGACTCTGATTTAAGTGGCCATGGGATCTCAGGCAAGTCGCTTCTCTCTAGGTCAAGTTTCTCCTCCATAGAATAACACAGCTGGACTAGAAGAATGCACTCTGAGACTTCTTCCAGGTCAGACATGCTAAGATTCTCTGTCCAGGCAAATTCCATGTAAGACAGATGATCTCGTGTGTGCCCACTGCAATGATCTCTAGTAAGGGGTCTCCTCTGTCCACCTCGCCCCTCCAGTTGTCTCCTGTAATGTAGGCAGAGCGGTCCTGGCTAAAGTGAATACTGTATTTCTCTTTTTATTCATCTCCTGAAGGGTGAATGCCTGTCCTCTCAGGCTAAGATCAAATTCCTCATCTGGGGGTGCCCGGGTGGCTCAGTCATTAGGCGTCTGCCTTCGGCTCAGGTCAGGATCCTGGGATCCTGGGATCGAGCCCTGCCTTGGGCTCCCTGCTCAGTGGGAAGCCTGCTTCTCCCTCTTCCACTCCCCCTGCTTGTGTTCCCTCTCTCACTGTGTGTCTCTCTCTCTGTCAAATAAATAAATAAATAAATAAATAAATAAATAAATAAATAAATAAATAAATAAATAAATCTTTAAAACAAACAAAAAAAACCAAAAACCAAATTGCTCATAGGGTGGCCTTGCCTAACCCTTTACCTCATTTTGCACCAAGCCTTGACTGGGTTTCTTTGCCCCTTACACTCATCATAGTTCCTCTTGCTACAAGACCCCTGTCTGGACCCCATATTTTTTGCCCCCATCCTCCACTCAAGGAGAATTACCCATCATTCAGATAGCAGCCTGCTCACCATTTCTTCAAGGACACTTTTTCTTACCTTTTAGGCAAGGCCTGGCTCCTCTGTCATTGTCATTCTACACATAGAATCATGTTTCTTTTTATTTATTTATTTATTTATTTATTTATTTATTTGATAGAGAGAGATTACAAGTAGGGAGAGAGGCAGGCAGAGAGAGAGGAGGAAGCAGGCTCCCCGCTGAGCAGAGCCCGATGCAGGCCTCGATTCCAGGACCCTGAGATCATGACCTGAGCCGAAGGCAGAGGCTTTAACCCACTGAGCCACCCAGGTGCCCAGAATCATGTTTCTTTCCTTTAGACCACAAACCCTACTCCTGCTCTAAACCCTAACAAAGGGGTCTCTTGATTTTCATGTCTGGCTCCCACAGTAGCCTGTAGCCCCATGAGAGCAAGGACTGAGTCGGGTTTTTTCACCAGGGCAGTTCCTAGAACAGTGCCTGGCACACAGGGGGCACTCAATACCCTTTTTTTTTCCCAAACAGTAAAGAATATGGTTAGTGTCATAGACTGATAACTATAAAATCTGCCACACCTGGAAATGAGCCTGGGAAATGGTATCCTCACAGAGTGAGTTCACCTGGAGAGAAAAAAAAAACTACCTCAAAAGAAAGCCTCCCATATGTTACACACTTGCTGCAGAGAAGAGCAAGGTGCTCACTCTACCCCATCGAATGACGAAGGGCGTCCGTCAGACCTCCAGAGAGAGGAATCCTCTGAACCACAGTGGATGTCACAGCAGCCGGGGCTCGGAAGCCTGGGGCCCGTCGCCAGATACGGAGCCCCTGGCGAAGGGCTGCCAGGGGTCTGGGCAACAAGGAAGAAAGGACGGAAACAGGAGCCCAGAGAGTCGGAACTGGACGAGGGGTCTCTGGCTCTGGCCGACGCGGGTGCTCTGCTCAGTCTGGAAAACCTGTTCTGTAGTTTAAAAAGCCTTAAAGGAAGGAAAATTCATAATTTTTCTTGAACTTGATTCTGAGTAGCATCATCAGTGGTTCAGAGCATGAGCCTGGAAGTCTAGCTGGAGGCCCGGTTCTAGCGTCGGGCGAGTGGCTTTGTGCCAAGCCTGTTTCCTCATCTGCTTGAGGACTAAGGTATGTTTGTTATGGATTGCAGGAAGCATTACGTAGGCTCAGTGGTTCACATAGGACCTGGCACATATTTGGTGCTGTGTAAACAGAAGCTGTTCCCAGCAAGACCAGTTACTCCCTTTGCGCTCGCTATGGGTCCCTCCGGAGCTCCTGATTCTTGAGTGGATCCATTTGCCGGAAGTGGGCTCCCGTGGGAACTCTTCGCTTTCATGGCCCCAAACCCCGACGCCTCTCCCCACAGCATGCCAAGTCCGTCAGCTACCAGAGTTGGCCCTCTTTTCCAACTGTCTCCAGAATCCACAGCTGCTCTCCAGTCTAGGCTGTCAGGCTGTCTTGCCTTGATGATGGCAGTGGCCTCCTAAC
>LNAC01000091.1:963323-1092346 GCA_002007465.1 Ailurus styani | reverse complement strand
TTTGCCCCTTACACTCATCATAGTTCCTCTTGCTACAAGACCCCTGTCTGGACCCCATATTTTTTGCCCCCATCCTCCACTCAAGGAGAATTACCCATCATTCAGATAGCAGCCTGCTCACCATTTCTTCAAGGACATTTTTTCTTACCTTTTAGGCAAGGCCTGGCTCCTCTGTCATTGTCATTCTACACATAGAATCATGTTTCTTTTTATTTATTTATTTATTTATTTATTTATTTATTTGATAGAGAGAGATTACAAGTAGGGAGAGAGGCAGGTAGAGAGAGAGGAGGAAGCAGGCTCCCCGCTGAGCAGAGCCCGATGCAGGCCTCGATTCCAGGACCCTGAGATCATGACCTGAGCCGAAGGCAGAGGCTTTAACCCACTGAGCCACCCAGGTGCCCAGAAACATGTTTCTTTCCTTTAGACCACAAACCCTACTCCTGCTCTAAACCCTAACAAAGGGGTCTCTTGATTTTCATGTCTGGCTCCCACAGTAGCCTGTAGCCCCATGAGAGCAAGGACTGAGTCGGGTTTTTTCACCAGGGCAGTTCCTAGAACAGTGCCTGGCACACAGGGGGCACTCAATACCCTTTTTTTTTCCCAAACAGTAAAGAATATGGTTAGTGTCATAGACTGATAACTATAAAATCTGCCACACCTGGAAATGAGCCTGGGAAATGGTATCCTCACAGAGTGAGTTCACCTGGAGAGAAAAAAAAAACTACCTCAAAAGAAAGCCTCCCATATGTTACACACTTGCTGCAGAGAAGAGCAAGGTGCTCACTCTACCCCATCGAATGACGAAGGGCGTCCGTCAGACCTCCAGAGAGAGGAATCCTCTGAACCACAGTGGATGTCACAGCAGCCGGGGCTCGGAAGCCTGGGGCCCGTCGCCAGATACGGAGCCCCTGGCGAAGGGCTGCCAGGGGTCTGGGCAACAAGGAAGAAAGGACGGAAACAGGAGCCCAGAGAGTCGGAACTGGACGAGGGGTCTCTGGCTCTGGCCGACGCGGGTGCTCTGCTCAGTCTGGAAAACCTGTTCTGTAGTTTAAAAAGCCTTAAAGGAAGGAAAATTCATAATTTTTCTTGAACTTGATTCTGAGTAGCATCATCAGTGGTTCAGAGCATGAGCCTGGAAGTCTAGCTGGAGGCCCGGTTCTAGCGTCGGGCGAGTGGCTTTGTGCCAAGCCTGTTTCCTCATCTGCTTGAGGACTAAGGTATGTTTATTATGGATTGCAGGAAGCATTACGTAGGCTCAGTGGTTCACATAGGACCTGGCACATATTTGGTGCTGTGTAAACAGAAGCTGTTCCCAGCAAGACCAGTTACTCCCTTTGCGCTCGCTATGGGTCCCTCCGGAGCTCCTGATTCTTGAGTGGATCCATTTGCCGGAAGTGGGCTCCCGTGGGAACTCTTCGCTTTCATGGCCCCAAACCCCGACGCCTCTCCCCACAGCATGCCAAGTCCGTCAGCTACCAGAGTTGGCCCTCTTTTCCAACTGTCTCCAGAATCCACAGCTGCTCTCCAGTCTAGGCTGTCAGGCTGTCTTGCCTTGATGATGGCAGTGGCCTCCTAACTGGTGTCCCTGCCTGTGCTTTTAACCCCTACCACTGTTTCCTGGTATGATGCCCAGAACAAGCCTGTTAAAGTCTCAGTGGTGGTGGTGGTAGTGGGGGGGTGGCGTCTGGGTGGCTCAGTTGGTTAAGCATCTGTCTCTTGATTTCAGCTCAAGTCATGATCTCAGGGTCATTAGATGGAGCTGCACATTGGGCTCTGTGCTCAGTGGGGAGTCTGCCTGAGATTCCCTCTCCCTCTGTGCCTTCCCCTGCTCATGCATGTGCATGTGCTCACTCTCTCTCCCTCAAATAAATAAATAAAATCTTTAAAAAACCCCAAACAAACCCTCAATCGGCTCCTGCAACTCCTCTGCTTGAGAACCTCTAATGGCCCCCATCACACTTGGAATGAAACCCCAGTTCAGACCCTGCCCTCCCAAACCCTCCTGATCAGCCCCAGCTGACCTTTCCAAACCTATTCACTCTCCCCTAACACGGGTCCCAGCTACAGTGGCCTCCCTGCCACACTGCGCATATCCCTGCCCCAGGGCTCGAGACCTCGCCACCTGCCAGCCTGCATGCTGGCCTCCCTATGTCCTTTATGTCTTTGTTCATATGTCACCTTCTCCGCCAGGTCTTCCTCGACCACCTTAGTTAACACTGCAGTCTCTGCATGGGACCCTTTTCCTTATAATCCATCTCCTATGTTACTTTCGCCATTGCACTTGTCAATTGTTTGATGTACTATATACATTTTACAGATTGGTCTGTCGTCTGTCTGTTCCTCTAAGTTCCATTAGGAGGGAACTTTTGTTCTTTTTGTGTTCCCTGTTGTAGCCCCAGTGCCCAGGTCCTCATAGATGCCATATGCTGTGTGCTTCTGAATGAATATAACAAGGGAATAAATATTCATTTATTCATTTATATTTATTCATTCATTGTATGAATATGTGAATGAATGAGTGGTCAGCCCTGTTCTTGAGGTGTGGATGCCATCTGTGTACACTCAGAGATGGTTCTGGATTATATAGTGGTTTTGCCAGGATCCCTAAGCTGCTTCTTTATAGGAGGGCTCTACTATCATCCAGTTTCTGAATTTTCTGGGCTGCAGAGTCAACCCTGGACCTCAGATGTCCCTCACACCAGCTCAAGCATTGAAACACATTTGCACAATGGTCGAGAATGAATCAGACTCTGATATGGTATAAATATTTAGCGACTTGCTTTCTGAAGGTGAATTCGTTGTCTCAAGTTCCCAGAAATATCTCTTTGTTCTCTGAAGCAGAAACACACTTTCTGGTGTGCATAAATTGCCAAGACAAGTAAGAAAAAGCAGTCTGATGCTTACCATCTTGGCCACCAAGCATGATGATAAGTGGGCAGGGAAGGGAAGTGGATAAGTATATATACATTTGTTTCTCATATTCCTACCCTTAAGTAGAACAATGGAATCCCTTCTGGAAGACTGGCTGTCTAAATTTGGAGCTGCACTTTCCATTTTAGAGAATACTGGCTTTGCTTTTACAGGAAAACTGGAGGTGGCTCTGGGGAAGGGGTGAACTGTGTTGGTGGTGATACCCAGAAGTACTCATCAGGCTTGTTCATGTTGGGATACAGGGTGGCCAAAGGATGAGCCTGGGGAGATTCATGATAATGGCACTTGCTGGGGAAGGTATTAGGCAAATGTTTAAAGGAGGACATCAACCCAGGAAGTATCTGGGAGTAGGGATGAGCAGAAAATGCCACTAAAAGTAGTAGAGAATCCTAAGACGTAACCTCCCCTTGCTGCTTGGTGATCATAAGTGGTCTTGAGTAGTTATTCTAATCAGATTCTACTAATGACCAGTATATTATCTAAATGCTCCTCTGGGAAGCTTAGATGGGAAGGCAAGGGAACAGGGAGGGAAAGGGAGGCACTCTCGTGGCTCCATTATGCTTGAGATGGAGTGGGAGGGTGCGGGTTCAGGACACTAAAACATTGGCTTGCTGGTGACAGCGACGTGTGGGACATGTAGGAGAGGACATTAAAAATNTGGGAAGGCAAGGGAACAGGGAGGGAAAGGGAGGCACTCTCGTGGCTCCATTATGCTTGAGAGTGGAGTGGGAGGGTGCGGGTTCAGGACACTAAAACATTGGTTTGCTGGTGACGGCGATGTGTGGGACATGTAGGAGAGGACATTAAAAATTTACAGTTTCGGGTGCCTGGGTGGCTCAGTGGGTTAAAGCCTCTGCTTTCGGCTCAGGTCATGATCTCAGGGTCCGGGGATCGAGCCCCGCTTCGGGCTCCCTGCTCAGCGGGGAGCCTGCTTCCCCCTCTCTCTCTCTGCCTGCCTCTCTGCCTCCTTGTGATCTCTCTCCCTCTGTGAAATAAATAAATAAAAAATCTTTTGAAAAAAATTTAGTCTCACAGAACTTCTAATACTGATATGATGATGTGGCTATATCAATTTGTAGTTATCATTCATCAAAAATTTCTGCATCCTCATGTTAAGAGGACCTCAAATAAGAAAATGATGGTTGTCTATAGAATAAACACATTCTCCCTGGGTATACTGAGACAATTATCAGGGGAAATATGCTATCAAAGAAGGAACTTGGACTAGGAAGCTCATTCATTCACTCACTCATTTACTCAATCATTTACTCATTCATTCATATATCCATTCATTCATTTATTCACTCACTTAGCAAATATGTTTTGAGTACCTACTATGTATCAGGCATACGTATGTTCTGATGATGTAGAAGTCAACAAGATGAACAAGATTCCTGCTATCTTAGAGCTTGAATTCTGGTGTAAGAAGACAATAAACTAGTAAACAAAAAATGGAAAAGATAACTTTTGATAGTGATGAATACTATAAAGACAATAAAATCAGAGTGTGATGCTAAAGTCTAGGGGTTAATGTTCAGGCTCCTTTCAAAGGGATAGGCAGGGAATGCTTCTCTGGGAAGCATTGTTGGAACTGAGACCTAAACAATGGGGAGGACCCAGTCACCTGAAGATCTAAGGCGTTGGTTTCCATGGAGCTTTTGAAAATAATGGATGGTGGACTCTATCTCCAGAGGTTCTAGTGTAATTGATCTGGAGATGAAACCCAAGGGTATTCTCATAGGTACTCAGGGTTGCCAACCAGGTATGTAGGCTAGAAGAAGAACTTCCTAGATAGAGTAGCCTGTGCAAAGGCTCTGAGGTAGGGAAGAGCTAGGAGTGTTTCCAAAGCAGAAAGCTGAGTGTGGCTGGAAGGGAATGGCTGAAGCAGAGAGAGGCTAAGAGGATTGAAGGAGGCAGGGATTATACTGGCCATTGGTAAGCTCGCCAAGGCTTTAGAAGTGGACCCCTGAAGCACAGAGGAAAAAGGGTTCCTGGCTACATGCAGAGGAGGGTATTGTTCTGAAGGCAGCCAGGGACGCAGGATGGATGGTAGGGAGTGAAATGTGTCCCTAGGACACATTTCACTTCTTCAGTGTCATCAAACAGCAAACTAATCTTAACTGCAGAATTTCTCTGGTGATCAGTTGCCTGTTTTCCTGGGGTGATCAATCTATGAAAGGTTTCCAAATTGTGTTAAAACTGCCAGTTTTTCGGCAAACAGCACAGAGCACAGTTTCCAGGGAGAGAAGTTCAATAATTAAAATGAGTCAGCACTGAAGGACTGGAGGGCGGTTTGATCTAGTTCAGCAGCCGACATTTTCTTAGCAGAAAAATGCAATATCCATAATACATTATTTTGCGCCGAACAGAAGTCAACTAGAACAGAACTGTCTCAGGAGAGACCACGGCAGCTTGCCAGAAAATCATTTTGAAAGCAACAGGAAACCGGGTCTTCAAAAGCTGAAGTTGGGGAGTGGTCTTGGAGGCCATTGTCTCGGGGGCCTGCAGGTCAGACACACTCCCCAGAGCTGTCCCAAAGTGCCTCTCTCCCCCTCTGGTGGGACCCCAAGGAGCACACAAACACAACCCCCAGGCCGTCTGAACACCTGGGGTTCTGAAGCCTGGCTCCCATCCTCACCCCCAGCAGAAAGACCTCCTCCTCAGTGTGGGACAGCTCTTATCCTAGGGGTGTTACTGCGGGAGGTGGGAGGTTGGGGTGGGTTTTTTTCCTGAGATTAGAAGAACTGTTAAAAGAGAAAAGTGCTTTCTCTGGATGGCATGCGTCCCTGCAAACATCCCCCCACTGAGCTTCCATGATGAGTGAAATCTGCTGAACCTGAAAGTGGCTTGGCTTGAAGTCCAAGTCATGGTGAGAGGTTGCAGGAGTCTCCTCCCGATGCCGGCTGCATGGTCTCCCTTCCCGGGGGTTGGCTCTCCAACTTCAAAGGAAACAGAAATTGGCTCTATTCTGTCCTTCTGAAGTTCATGCAATTATGGGCCCAACCAAATTTGTGTTAGATTATGCCAAAGACTAAACAACATTTTGCTTTATTTTTTATTTTTTGCTTCACTGACAATAGTCCAAGAGAGGAAGCCTTCAATTAGAGTAGCAGAAAATACTGATTAGAATCAATCAACACCTCTAGAAGTTTAAACACTTAAGTTAATTAAATGGTTCAGTAAACTTGAAGCGAAACTTGCAAACAGAAATTGCAATGTATAAAAAGGATGCTTAGATTTTTTAAAAAACAGATAATTATCCAACAAGCTCAACATCATCCTCACCAAAGGCTCTGTGGAAATGATCAGGCAGTGCGTTAATTTTCATTGCAGCTCACAATTATGTTAGCACCAATACTCCAAAGTAAAAACTCATGATTCCTACCCGGGGTGTGATGTTCTCAAAAAACCCACAAAAAACCCCCCCCAAAACTGGTTTAGACATAGACTATTGGGAAATTGGTAATGACCGTGTGGTTTTTGAAAAGTCCTGATTATTACAAGAGACCACCGTTCCCTCACCTTCAATATAAATAAAACCACGCAAATGCAACTAGATCTTGCTGATTTTGTTTAATTTAGGAGGCCCAATCAGAATATGTGAAAATGGCATGCATGTTATTTACAAAGACCTATATTTTGTAAACTCTTCTGCTGCAAAATTAAGTCAAACTAGGTATCTTTGGTGGAGTTCCCTTAAACAGAGCCTGAGATGGGGAGTCCAGTGATTTATTGAGGCTGAGTTCTTCAGACAAGGTAGAGTTGGGGAGCAGGACAGAGCAGAAGCAAATATCTAAGTAAGGATTCTGACTCAGGTGGGTATTGTTTCAGTCTGAGCCCTTAAGGAAGTATTGGAGTGTAGGTTACACAGCAAAACTAGTACCACCTAAGTCAAGGAGGTTAGCTCATTATGCCCTTGCCCTGTATACATCAGTCACTGACTATGGGCTTCTGCTGGAGATGGGTGGGACTGGTGGGGTGTGGTCTTGTGAGCAATAGCAGGAGTTAATTCCCCAGGAAAAGGGGCAGCTGTCAGGTATGATATGACAAAGTTACAGCCACTGGGGTACAGACACAGTGGCTACCAAATGGGATCTGGGCAGCGGGTCTACTCTACTGGACCAAGGAACTTCTGTCTCATAGAAATCGCTAGGTGATCTTAGACAAGGGCATGGAAAAATGTTACCTTTGATGAAGAAGCCCATTCTCAAGCGTGAGCTCCACCAAGATACTGTCTTGTTCACCTCCTAGCATATTAATGAGCTGGTGCAATAAATGAATGATGAACAGATTGTTTATAGTGTCAACTGGAGATGGAGCAGTTTTCAGGCCCTTTCCAGACATTTCACAAACACCCATTGACCAATAAAACAATAATACGCTACTTGATGTTCAGTCTTATAAGGATGTATAGGTTGGACCCCTACTATTGCCTGTCCCTGGGTATGTGGTTTTGGACCTCAGTTGTCAAATCTTTAAAATACAATTCAACTTCACAGGGTTCTCATGGGGCTTAAGAGAAATGGGACATGGAAATATTTAGTAATTTGGCTTCTTCTCACAAAATGCTGTCCTTTGG
The DNA here is from genome assembly GCA_002007465.1 of Ailurus styani. Taxonomy (NCBI): domain Eukaryota; kingdom Metazoa; phylum Chordata; class Mammalia; order Carnivora; family Ailuridae; genus Ailurus; species Ailurus styani. The sequence continues at coordinate 1,084,833 of LNAC01000091.1, read as the reverse complement.
TGGAGCGGCTGAAGAGAAGGAATAGAGATACCTAAAGCTAAAGCATTGGAAGACAATTTAATAATAAAAATTTACTGTATAAAGATAAAGCAACACTGGAACGGTGCTGTAAGTCAATAGGCACCCAGAATTGATATTTATACACAGAACACACTTTCAGGAGTGAAGCTACTAGATAAAGTGAGGTAGACCTAGAGCAAACATCTCATTGTTTTATCTCCCAGCCTCATTTGCAGCTCAGGCTCTGAACTCTTCTTAACTAGAGAAATTGAAAGTTGTAAATAAAACATGGGTTTCCCATGTGTTGGCCATTTGCAAGTGCACAACACTTACTACTGCTTCTCAGACTATGTGGTGTGACTTATTTTTGGGATTGCCAAAACAAACACTGCCTACCACTCATCAAGAAAGCAAAGGCAAAGTGGTGGGTTTGTCAGGATAGGGCACGGTAATGCAGGCACTCTGTGCCCTGGGGTGCCAGCTGTCTGGTGACTATCTTGGCCTCCACAGACTCTTCTTCTCAGCCCCTGTTGGGCAACTGTTCATGGGTCCAGAATGGGGGTCATGACAGAGACTCACCCAAACAATAAATCAGAGATCATATTTTCATTATTTGGGAACATGAAGACTTCAGTTGTCCACTTGAGTGACTTCTTGAGAGTTTTCCCTATTTTAGAGTTCCTGAAGAATTGGGAGCTGCTACTCAACATGACCTTTCTTCATACTCATTGAATGGTCTGAACACTGTTCTCCTTGTTGACTAAGGGGCTGGGCTAATGGTTGGACTTCACATACAGTCAGAAGGATGGATGACTGGTCATTTCTTGAACTTGATTGTGATAATGAGGGAATAGCTGTCTAATAGGCAGGTATAAGAGGACGGTTAGAATCCTGCATTGACTGAGCCCATCAAAGATGGGGACAAGGTAGGGCACCTGAAGACATTGGTGATGGTAAGGCATATGAGAAGAGTAGAGTCTGAAAGAATATGAGTTTCAGTTCTGTATCTTTTTCTGAATATGCCTTCCTAGCTATCACTTGAGCCTAGAACCAAAGGCAAGACTCCCTGACCACTAGACTTACCTAGACCAGAGCAAAAGATGGAGTCTAGATGGTGAGCATTCATTGTTTTCCTGCCCAGTATCTATCTCTCCCCCATCCCCTTGACAATAGCATCCTTCTTTTCCTTTGGAGAATGCCCCTGCCTCATCCCATATGGCCATTGGGGAAATGCCAATCCTGGCACCCTGTTCCAGGGTGGGCCCATGACTGCACAATTTAGTCTCCTGGGAATTTGAATTATAAGTGGAGTGAAATATGGATGGAAGATGATTGACTATTTGATGGCAGTACTCAGAGTCAGCCTGCGATCCTTGGTGCTGATCTGATGTTCCTGACCTTCTTGTGGCCCTTGAGTCTATGAGATACCTGGTATTGCTTAAAAAATTAAATTTAATCATTGAATTAGTTTGAGTGGCTTATCTGCTGCTTATAACCAAGGAACATTGAGAGCTCCAGTATAGAGGGCCATAGTGTTCCTAAGGAGAGAAATGTCAGTCTCTTTCTCTGGGTCTCTTGCTTTTGTGGCACATGTGCGTACATGTGATGGTGTGAGCACTGACAATAGTCAGTTGGGCCTCAGTAAATGTTACTCCAGGCCACTTGTCAGTCTGAGAGGTGAGGTGTCATACCATGCGTCACCCTCCATCCCTGTCTTAAGGAGCCAGAGTCTCTTGGTGGAAAAAGTACAAACCATGAGAGACTGTGGACTCTGAGAAACAAACTGAGGGTTATGGAGGGGAAAGGGGAGGGGGAATGGGTGAGCCTGGTGGTGGGTATTAAGGAGGGCACGTATTGCATGGAGCACTGGGTGTGGTGCCTAAACAACGAATCTTGGATCACTGAAAAAATAAAGTAAAAAAAAAAAAAAGAGTACAGATTTTTGCAATCAAAGAAAACTTGCTTTGACTACCAGTCTCACCATTTGCAATTCATGTAACCCTGGGCAAACCTGGATTATATATCTTTTTACTTTCCCCACCTATAAAATAGGGACAGGAAAGCTATCTTTTCACAGGTTGTGTGAGAGTTAAATAAGACAATGTATACAAATGATCAAGTATTGTGACTTTCACTAGAACAAGTAATTCCCTTCTGCCCTTGGAGCTCTCTGGGAGGTGGGCTGGGGTCTTTATCACCACGGTTATTTTGCAATGGTGGGCCTTCTTAGGACACTTGATGAGGCCACACTCAGGGGAATGAGTTAGAGACTCTTCGTGGTTTCCAACATGGGAGATACAGTTGAAAGGGTGATATGGACCCCTGTGAAACGATGATGGGGGAAGCTCAATTTAGATGTAAGCAAGAGTGTGCTCAGGTGGACAGAGAAGTCTACAGATGGAAGAAATCTGCAGACAGCATATTTTCATCTAATATCGATGCGGGACGGTTTCAGTTAGGGGCCTGAGGAAGGGGGAAGGGAGGAATTAGGAGTCATGGGTCCCTTTACACATATGTGATCCTGTTGACATAGATGCTCGATATCCAGAGAGTGTAAAACAGCATAGCCTCTCAGCATGGTGCCCTTCCCACAAATTCTCACCATTTCATGAGTTCTGGCTTCTCCGTAATCCCAGTGCTCACAGTGTACTCTCTTAGAAGTGAACTGTAGGGGAAAGAACAAAGTAATGGCGGGGGGAGAGGGGGAGTATAAAACAGTTTTTTTGAGGGGGGCAGTTTCTAAGTAATTGTATCGAGGATTTTGTGTTTTTTTGAATCAATAAATACCACACACAACAACGTAAAATGGCTGCTATTTTCTTCCCCTGCCCCTGTGCTGAGGAAAGACCCCTCAACCACCTCACCTGGGGTTCTCCCTTCAGATGTGATCCAGCAAATGAGGCCAAGTGACACATTACAACCCCTCCAATCATCTTCAGAGGAATCTGGTTGGGGTGGGGAAGTCGCCAAATTAGTATATCTTGGGGAGAAGAAATGCATGTGGGGTAAGAAACTACCTTAAAGAAAGGAATGTTCTAAAATGTTCATCGTTCCCTCTTTTGCCTCAGAAAGAGAAATTTTTTGAGAGATTAAAAAAAAAGAAGGAGAAAAAAGAAAAAAAAGCCAGAATGTTCATTCCTGGGCTGCCTTCCTGTCCCTCCTACTGCCCCTCAGTCCTCCAGGACTGATCCCAGGCTGGAGTAAGCAGCACGCTGTCCCCTCAGGTCATGTCAGCATTGTGGCTCAGGTACTGCCTCCACACTTAACTAAAGGGATGAAGTTGGGGACCTCATTTTGCCACCCTCAGCTGAGCTTCCTGCCATGTTATCTGGCATTAGTCAACGCGTGCCTCCCCCACTCAAGTGTAGGCCTCTGTAAATGTTGCCTTGAATCCTTTCCCTTATAGACCCTTCAATCTGAAGACCTGCTACTGAAAAATTTGGTTTGCATTCAACAGAAAGCCCCAAGGTTCACCACGTTCATGGTAGGACCCGCAGTTGTTCATTAAGTTTATGGTCTTTGGGGCTTTGGCTGTGCAGGCAAGGGAATCTTAAGTACAGTGGGGACGTGGAGAAATGAATTGGGTAGGCTTTGAGTAATCTGTGAAATAGGTTGCTACTGTCTTTGGAAAGCCCCTTCTTCGAGGTACTTTTCTGTACCTCCTTTTACACCATAACATCTGTAAACTATAAGCCATGGGCATTTCCCAAAATGGTCATTCCTTTTCCTCTGATCTTACTCCAGCCCCTCATTCCCTCTGAGATCTCATCTGAGCATACCACACAACAGCATATGTGCAAAAGTACATTATAGGGAAGAGGAATTTGATGAATCATAAAATCTCATATGGTACTGGAGAAAGTCCAGGATAAATGGGCTTTGAAAAATAAATGCCACCAACCCCCCCCCCATAAATGATGCATGACATTGCCTGCAAACTGAGGCATGAAGGCATGAAAAATTAAACTCCCCATTGGCTTCCCCTCTGTTTCTTTTCAGCTTGTCTTCACAAAACTACATCACTCACTGTTGAACTTAGATGTCACTTGAACTCAGCCTATTGCTGAAAAGCAGTCTGGGAAGTTGAGTCATTAGGGATTTGAAGGCAAGATCCGTGTTGTATTTGCCCCTGTAGTCCCAGTACCTAATATAGGATTGGGACATGGTTGGTCTCAGTAAGTGTTGCCTGCATGTTTCTAAAAGGGGAGGAGAGCTGGCTCTGAGATGCATTAGGACCCATCAGCAGATGTCTTTCCTTCATGATGTAAGGGATTAAGTATGTGCAGATCGGGATAAACCTGCTGTTCCCAGCCTTGAAGGAGGCAGTGAGGTGGGCTTTGAGACCAGACAGGCTGGATGTTGGTTCTTAGCTCTGAAATACAATAGGCATCTAAACTCTGAGCCCTTGGTTTTCCACCATTGAGATGGTAATAATAATAATAGCTCTAATATTAATAATAGTTATTATTATAACCAATTATACCTTCAAAGCATTATTTCAAATACTGAGCTAATTATGCACCCCAAGGGACCAGGACCCAAGAGACACTCTATGAATGCTTGTTCTTGGTATGCCTTCCCCAATCCCTTCACTGATTTGGCCTGATTCCACTGGTTCCACTTGTTGCTCCAATATCAAGGTTCATTCCAACCATGGGGATGTGCGACATTGTACTCCTAACAAGCATCTTTTCAACAGGACAGATGTGAGTGTCTTTTTAATCCAGATCTATTTTGTATGGTTTGAAAGTGAAGTTGAAGAAATGAGGAAGAGGGACAGCACTCAACAGTCACAGTTCACAGTCACAAAGTTCACCCGTCAGGGTTTCCTGTCTCCTGGCTCCCTTACCAAAATTAGCGTGCCACGGACTTTCATATATTCTCTTATGTGACGTTCATAATAGCCCTGGAAGGAAGTCTTGACTAGACAAATTATCACTATTTTCCAAATTAGAAAATGGAATCTCAGAAAGACTTGTAATAAAAGAATCAAAGCCTATTAAAGCTGGAGGGTGTCTCGGAGATCACGTGGCACAATCCTGTCCTTCTCCGATTGGAAAATGAAGCCTGGAAGTGACTTCCCGGAGGCCAGGCGGCCATTGGTAGAGCTGGGACTGAACCTATTTGTTTTGATTCTTAGTTTGGTACTTTCCTCTTGGTTACATCTGTTAGGTCTCAAATACAAACTTTTTTTTTTATTTTACAACAAATCTAGTGCCATCCCAACCCCTTAATACCACCATCTAAGAGAGGGGCTCTTCCAGAAGTTAGTTCCCCTCCTGTTGAGATAAAGAGTGGCTAGTGAATGAAAAAAATGCAGTTTGACGGACTATACCAACTCAGCTTTCAAGATGCTGTTAGGCTCTCACTTTTAGGACGGGGTCCAGTGGGAAAGGAGCCCATCAGCCAGCCTGGAGGGAGGAGAATGCCGGGGGGGAGACCCAGCCACGCAGGTATTTGTATCCGAGAGCACGTCACTGGGGGTAGAACCTGAACTACATGGCAGAGATAAATCTGCACCGAATGTCAAGTCTAAAGGATGAAGCTCAGGATAAAACGGAAGGACAAGCCACGAAGTGGATGCCGTGAGGTTCAAAACAGGATGGATTTAGTATGAAGAGCAAGTGGTTCAAAACCGAGGATGTGAATGGCCGCCGAGGGCTATCAGTGCCTGCGATGCGGGCTGGGGAAAAGCATGCTGCCTGGAGGTACCGGGCCGGACTGGACATGTCCACGTCCACCGGGCAACCCTGTGCGTGTCATCTATGGGAAAGACACACACTTTAGGCAATTAACCAGTCATAATCTTAAAGAATTACATATATGTATATTTTAAGGTCTCTGGGGGAAGGTTTTTGAAACTCAGTTCACCTTCCCTTTGATGTGAGAAAAGCAGCATCAGACTGAAATCCTTTTCTAACCTACTTGCCATTCGTCTGGGCTGCGCGCTGACCCTTTTATCTTCGCTGAAATCAGAATCCTTTATGTCTGATGAGTGTGCTAGTGCAATGCTGCTTGGGCTGCGGCACGAGGCTGTTTTCGTCCTCTGTCCACTTCCCTCATCCGTCGTCACATGTCCGAGCACAGATAAAAAGCCTGGCTCTCATTAGCCGGGCGCCACTGCAGCCGGCCGGCCAGTGCTGACTCGTGCCCATGGGGCGCACGGCATCGCCCTGGGCGCCTGTGCGGGCAGCCGTGGGCCCGGCCATCCTCCGCCCTCAATCCCGGCTCCCAGCGGGGCCGCGGGGCTGCGTGGGCCTGGCGCACAGCAGCTGCAGACGGCCGGGCCTGGCCAAGAGCAATCGGGACTATGACGGGGCCTGGGAGTCTGGGATTTTGAAGGGGCTCAGCGGTGAGAATTCGGAACTGTGAATGATTTTGTAAACAGCCATTCTAAATGAAAGGAAGAGCATCCAGAAATGCAGTTTCCATCGATGTCCTTAGACAGCAGCAGGGACCACCCCCCGTCCCCGCCCGGCCGTGCATTCTGTAACTGATACAGTATGACAGGAAAGAATGTTGTCACGATAAAGGACATCCCTCGGTCGGGACCTAGGTTGAGACTCTCTGGGCCTGCCCACTTATTTTCTACTTAAGGAAAATCTTTCTGTTCACTCTTTCTGCTTAGGAAGGTCTAGTTCGGGTACGTCCTTTTAAATAACATGAAGGTCAGGAATGAGCTTTTTCTTTTTTTAGATTTTATTTATTTATTTGACACACACACAGAGAGAGATCACAAGTAGGCAGAGGGGCAGGTGGAGAGAGAGGAGGAGGCAGGCTCCCTGCTGAGCAGGGAGCCCGATGCGGGCCTCGATCCCAGGACCCTGAGACCATGACCTGAGCCGAAGGCAGAGGCTTTTAACCCACTGAGCCACCCAGGTGCCCCAGGAATGAGCTTTTTCAGTAAACACTGGCCACTGCCAACAGAAGTGTAGGAGGGGCTAAGAAACTCATCTTTTGGATGAGGCAAAACAGGTCCCATTTTCTGAATAAAATGCTATCTCTGTCTTTGCCTAATGAAATTTCACTCACCCTGAACTGGGGAAATAAAAAACAGTTTGATCTTGGGGGTGGAGGACTGTGGGCCACTTTTCCTTTCTTTTATTTTGTTTCTCAGAATATTACAATGGCTGTGTAATGCTGAAAAACGGAGACCTGCTCTCTCAAGGAACGAGTTAGCTGTTGAAAATGCAATGTAAGAGAGAATATTTCTCTTCCTGGTTTGGGAATAAAAGTGAAGTATGCCTATCCCTGGTGACCTGGGGAAAAATCTATCTCCTCCATGAAAGTCCTCTCTTAAATATCTCTCTGCCTCCCCAAGGCCTATCACAGTGGTGGGAGCCCAGTGGTCATTCAGTGAATCCTTGCTGAAGATGAAGGGCATAGTAATAGGTAGTGATAATGATGACAGTTTCCACTGTTGAGAGTCTACCAGGAGCCAGCATGGGTGGGAACAGCCTTATGGTATGGCTATCATCTCTGGTCCTAGTGACAAGCCAGCGAGGGAGGAGTAACATCCCAGTCTACAAATGGTCAGGCTGAGACTCACAGAGATGAAGTGGCCTCAGCAAGGCCATACAGTTAGTAAGTGGCAGGATTGGCACTTGATTTGCTGGACTCCAAAGGTTCTGCTCTGGGACTGGGGGGCGGGGGGGAGGAGATCTTGGTGGCATCTCATGGGACCGAACACATGTTAGTGTGGCTGGCCAGAGTGCTCCTCTTGATTTCCACCTAGACAGGACAAAGATTCATGAGCATTCCAGAACCCCTTTGAAAACAGCTTCTGAATAACCCACCTAAGAAAGGACCAGTAAATCAGCCTAGTTTCTTGGGTTTCCCATTGCTCTAGCTTGAACTTTAATAGAATGCACATCTTCTCCACTTTCTAGTTTCACTAAATGTCAAGGTTTCATCAGCATGAGCCATGCTTTCCAGGGAGGGAAGTGTGCACTGCCACCCCACATACCAACAAGGGGGAGGAGTGCTTTTCCAGTAACCAGCTCAATGTCAAGGCCACTAGTGCAGTCCTCCTGCTATGTCGGTAGCAAGCAGGAGCAGGTGCATGGGAGGTACCCCGGAGCCACTTGCTGGCTGATAGGGAAAGAATGATTATCGGTTTTTCTTTCCTTCCCTAGCATCAAAGAGGGTATATTTGCTCATTGACAGGATTCTTTTTCTCTTGTGATTTCTCTTTTTTTCTCTGTATTCATCCTGCATATCTGTCCCTCGGGTTTAAGTAGCAGCAGATGCTGATGGCCAGTCTTTGTTCATGTATTCATTCATTCATTCATTCATTCATTCATTCATTCATTCATTCATTCATTATAGAATGCTTCTGCTGGGCATCGTGTCCTTTGCTGGAGATAGAGAGATAAAGACAGGGACCTTGAACCATCTTGGAGATGGAAAGACTCTCTAGCTTTTAAGGAATGTGATGTTCAATAGGGACACATTTACATATTCTGTGGGAGCATCCAAGGTGCTCCCTGCCTGGGGCAGGAAATAGTGATGGTGGTGTGTCTTGGGGCACAGAGAAGTTTTCAGAAATCAGGTGCACTTCTGAACAGTCTTGAGGGAGAAGTGGGTTCTGGTAGGCAGACACACAGGGCAGGAGGGTAGGGTGTCCTGGCCAGAGGAACTGCTCCTGTGAAGGCTGGAGATGTCAATGAACGTGTAGTTTTTGAAGGAGTGACTGGAAATCTACTCTTCTGTTCTGTTTATGGGAATATGATGCATCCTTAAGGTCCAGCACAAGTCCCACTTATATAAGAGGCTGACCTGACCTTGAACTACCCCAGGAGATACCCTAGCTTTCTTTTAAAATAATTCTATAGAATTACTTGCCTACACTTAACCATCTAGTGTCTTGTGTTGCTACATAGCTCTCCAATGCATATCTATCGTCTTTCCTGAGCACTTTCCGGAGCTCTTAGAAATATTTAATATGCACCTTGAATGACCTTGAGAAGGACTTAGATATTTTCCGGAGATCTGCCCCCATGGGACAGAGGAGAGGACCCAAAAGATAAAATGGATTGCCCACATTTATGAAACCATTTGGTGGGATCAGAACCCAGGGCTGTTGATTCTCATGAAGTGGCCTGTCTGCTGCACCAGCTGCTTTCCTATTTGTTGAGTAGAGGGATGGGCGGTGGACAGATGGACGGACGGATGGATGGGTGGGCACCATGGGGGGTGACGTGCTTTTATTTCAGCCTTACTCTTTGGCTACTTGCTAAGTCCCTGATGCCCCACATTACCTGTGGGAAGGAGCATTTCTAGAAGCTGAGACTCCATCAATGGACTAACTTCCACCAGAGCCTTCTAATGACCCCTTTCACAGAGCAGCTGGCATTTAGAGGTGGCAGAAGGAGAGGAGGGGGCATAATCTCCTGCTTTCATTTTCAATTCTGCAGAAAGAAAGGTCTTTTCTTGTCTTTGGCAAGCATTTTTAGAATGATAATCTGTGGAGTAAGAGGGGTGTCCCACACATTCTTAATCAACCCAGATTAATAAGATGTCACCAAGATGATGATTTTTTTTTTAACTTTTAAATGAAGTTTCTCTTGTCTCAGAGCCTTTGAGTTGGAAAATCTTTATGAACAGAGTTGGCTGCAGGTCAGGGATGCCCGGTAATGGCTTGGTCACATACAGTGGCTCCCAGGAGTCCTGACATAAGTTGTCACTTTCTGCAGCTATGCCCAGGAAGTGGGCAGGCCTTCCCCCATTTTAAAAATCACAATGGGATAATAAGAATATTCTCTTATATTTGTAAAGAGCGACTTGCAAAGCACTTTAATTGCTTCATACATTTTTAAAGCTATCATTACTGAGCTGAGCATCCATTGTATTGATTATCAGATATTTATTGAGCTCCTATTTCTATCCTAAACATTAGAGACACAGCAGTGAAAAAGAAGACTAACAGTGTCCCTGATATTGCAGAACTTGCTTTCCACCCCCAAACTTTTGATTTTGAAATTATTTTATATTTATGTAAGACTTGTAAAAACAGTCCAGGGAGTTTGTGTTTTTTCATCCACCTTCCGTTAGTGTTCCATGACCATGGGACTTGTATCTAAATGAAGAAATTAACACTGGCACAACATTGCTAACTAAACTGGAGATTGTATTCAGTTTCCCCCAGTTTTTCTGCCCTTGACCTTTTCTCTGTCCTGGGACCAATCTTAGATAGTTCTCCTCACTCCCCTCCGGTCTCTGATAATTCTTCTGTCTATCCTTGTTTTTTTCACGATCTGAGCGTTTTTGAAGGATGCTTATCAGTTATTTCATAGAAAGTCCCTCAGTTTGGGTCTGTCTGAGAGCATATCCTGTATCTATTCTGTTCCCCTGCTAGGACAGGGGGTACAATTTCTGCTAAATCTCATGATTATATGAGTTTTGGATGCCATCACAAAAGTAGAGTATCCTTCTCGTCACGTCCAGAAGCAGCTGATAACCACATGGCATCCCCGGTGATGGTAACCTTCACCACTTGGTTCAGGTGTCTCCTCCGGAAAGCTAGCATTTCCCCCCTTTCCATTTCTTTCTTTGGAAAGCAAGTCACTAAGTCCTGTCCATGCTCCAGAGGGGAGGAACTAGCAGATCTTGCTTTCTAATGAAGGGAGTTAGAAGATAGACAAATAAGTAGATACATGGAGGAAATTGTCAGTAAGTGATAAAATGCTGAGCCAAGAATTAAAACAGGTTGATGTGACTGTGAGTGACCATGTAGTTAGGGACAGTTGTGGCTAAGATCTGAGTAACAAGGAGTCAGGCGTGAAAAGGCCAGGAGGAAGAACGTTCCTGGGAAAAGAAACCACTTCTAATGCATGAACAAGCTTGGTGTCATCAGACCATGTCACTCTGCTCCAGTGACTCCCTTCTCACCCAGAGGGAAAGCCAAAGTGCTCACCTTGGCCCCTCAAACTCGCACGATCCGCCTTCCCCCATTCCGCTTCTCTGACCTCATGGCCCTCTGCTCGCTGACCACCACTGTGTTCCCCAAACGGACCAGGCACAATCCATACTTAGGCCTTGGCACTGCCTGCTCCCTCTGGGGAAACTCTCTTCTGCCCCCTATGCTCACGGTTGGCCCCCTCACCTTTTAGGCTGTGCTCCAATGTCATCTTTTCAGTGATGCCCACATTGACCTTCTTATTAAAAAAGCAGTATGTACTCATTGCTGGTACTTCTGAGCTGCTTAACCTGGTCTCTTTTTCTGCATCACCTTCAACCTTGCAACCCCCTCCTTGCCACACACACCCCAGACCCAGGGAGTGAGCAGGTAATCCCATCACTCAGAACTCAAGCACTGGGTGAGAAGGAAGTCCCTTGTGTCTAATCAGGTCATAGGCACTTTCTTTAGCTTATGAGGCCTGCGTGACAAGCCACTAGGCCTGCATGACTCTTTAATTTCCACCTCCTTAATGTATTTTTTTTCCTGACAGTTGCCACTGCCAAGTTTGCCAGCAACGAACCCCCTCTCTCCCTGCTTTTGTCAGTGCCTACGGTTCAGATGACAGCGAATTCTGTTGCTCCCTCTTTGTTTGCTGGCGACGGAGGAGCCATCTGCATTGTGTTCCCCACCAGCCTATGCATGAGTAAGCTATTTTGGGGGAGAAAGTGCCATTTTGCGCGGAAGTTTCCAGTATTCCTGAAAGAAATAAAATCCAGGATTTCTTCAGTTTCCTTGACAGCCATCTCTTTGGTCTATCTCTTGCCCACCAAGCCAATATCCAACTCCTGCAGCCCTCTCTGAGGCCCAGTGCGGTAGACAAGCTGACCTGTTAGGAGCTACGCAGCAATGGCAGAGAAAGGGTGCCCAGAAAGACCGGGAAAACAGATTAAGAACTGCAGCTGACATATGTTATTCTGTATCATACCATTTCTGCTAAATCTCACAAATCCTGGTTTTCTCTAATGATGGGGATATGGACATGGCATTAATTTTCAGAAAACACAAAGCATAGGCCAATGTGTGTGGTCAGAGAAGGGGAAGTAAATCTTGAACAGACATCTCTCTGAAATGGCCTACAAACCAGGACAGAAGATGAATCAGTGAGGCATAAGTTGGTGCCATTATCATTCCCATTTTACAGATGATGAAGCTGAGGCAGGGACTGGGAAATAACTTGCCAGGGGATAACATCAGCAGTAGAGCAATTGTCAAGTCCAAGCAATCCGGAAGTGTGCATAACCCTCTGCCCACGGCTCTGTGTATTCCCACTGTGAGCACTGCCATCTCTTAGCACAGAACTCGACAAGAAACACTAAATGTCTCCCTATTAGAAGGGAAACTCATCGAGGACGTGGATTGTTCATTATTCATATTTGAACCCAGAGGGTGGGAAAATTTTTCAGAGTAAAAAGTCCAATACATGTCTTATGATGAATAAATATAATTCATGATACAGAGTTTTTGGGGTTTTATTATTTTGAATTAGTCGTTTTCTGTTTCCTTGATGAGGAAGTTATTAAACACACCAATCAGACTTTGTCAAACCTTGTGATGCAAGAATATTTTCTTCCTTGTTGGAGCCTTTCTCTGAACTCATGGGCCATTATTTCCTGGTTGAAATATTTTGTAAATCTGGCCCGAAAATCAACAGGGACTCAAGCAAGGTTAAGGGATTAACATGTATTTGTAGTGAAGCGAATCATACTATATAGCTAGGGAAGTAGTTGGTTTTGTAAATTTAACTCTCATCCCCAGCTCTTAATTTAAGTAAACATTCTTTTTTTATCTGTTGAAAAAGAAATTGAATATATGCCAGTATGAAAAAAAGTGCACATTCAATATTAAATGTCCACTACAAATGAACTTTTCTTTTAATTAAATTGAGCACCCAAATTAAATAATATATCCTGAAATGTTGATCAAACTCAGCCCTGCCCAAAAAAGCTGTGTGTTTCTCACCTGTTGGCATTTTCCAGAACACTAATAATGAGAAAACTATCCCAATGGGGATATCTTGGATTTCGATATTCCAAAGGCTTTTGGAGAGTGATTAAGATTAAGTCAACACAAGGGACAGAATAATTCCTTGGGTTGTTTCACTGCCATGGAAGGGACAGAGATTAGATATGGTTGTCATAAACTAATCATCTGTGCCCAGATAAGATGGTCCCCAATCGAGGTGGGCAACAGGGACCTTGAATGATTGGCCTCACTGGATGCTTCACTCGACAGGCTTAATACCAAGTGAGTGAAAGTGGTTCCAAGCCAATGAGCAATTGTGAACAATATAAACAATTCTTCCTCTTCTTGTTCTGGAAACTGACAGGCAAGAGGTGAGAACACATGTAAAGGTCCACTATTTTAGATATGTTCCCTCTTTGGGTAGGTAGGGAAGAGTCTTTATTTTGACTATTCTGTTCCAATGTTAGACCTTATCCGTCCCAAGTCTGTGTGTTTTTACCCGAGACATCTCATCAGCCCATTCCTGGAGAAGACAATGGATAGAGGGAAGAGGATGGAAATAAACATTCTTGACATCTTGACACTGTCTCCCTCTGTGCCGAGCACAGTGCTAAGGCTCTTTATCTCACATTGTCGTGTTTTATCCAAAAAACAAACCCTCTGAAGTTAATACTGTTACTACCATTTTTCTCATCTAGGAGGAGCCTAAATATTTTTGAAGGACACACAGTAAGTCACAGAACTGGCATTTGAATGTGGGTTTGCTTGATGCAAAACTTTTTTGAGTGCACCCCATGATTTATGTGCTGGCAGAAAAGAAGGAGAGAGAGAGCAGTGTCAGCAGCCAGGAAGATGAGTGACATGACTGTGATGGGCCACTGATGTCCCCATGATGGGCCACTGATGTCCCCATGATGAGTTAGATTGTTGTGAAAATCACAAGACACTAAATTCTTTGAGAGCACACTGTGGATTGACTACATTTATTCCTTCTATTAACAGGTGCTATTCCTATTTGTCTGGGACGTTCTCTCCTTATTTCAGCCACATTCATACCTCTCTTTCAAGATCTTGCTTAGGTATGAAAGCCTTCTCCAACCCCGATATTTGTGTCCAACATATCATGTGGATTTTGTTGGGCTGAGCAGGAAAAAACTACATTCTCCACCACAGTCAACATTTTAGGGGCCGTGGCTTACAGTGACTGCTTACTCCATGTAATTGCTCTCCCTTCCATTGGGGCAGGTCCCCCCAGACCTGTTTATCTACATGACCCCACCCCATATGCACAGCTGGTTGGATCAGAGAGGACATCAGATCTAGGTTGAAAAAAAAAATCAAACCTCTTCTCTGGAGAATTTGGAATTGGGATGGAGAGCCAGCCAGCCAGTCAGAACAAAAGGATGGCTGATGGAGAGAATGAGAATAAAGCAGTCATGTGGAGGTCAGAAGTGGGGTTAGAGTAGTTCCCAGGGTCATGACCTTGTTTCAGTTCTGGCTTCCAGTCTCTTCACTGGCCCAGGTGACCTTGAGTCCTACAACATACCCCAGAGGCTTTCCATAGATTGCCTTGGTCATTTCACTTAGCTTAAGGGAGTTCCTGTGACTTGCATCCCAAAGCACCACACCTAAGATGCCCTTGGGGACCTAAACTCTGTGAGGACAGTGGCTGGGTTTCTTTACTGTGCAGCTCTAGGCTGGAGGAGTTCTCGGCTCAACTGGGTGGATTTTTGTTGAAATGCACTGGCTTTTGATACAGTTTTTCTACCTAAGAGATAGAGAGAACACTACCTGACCCTCCCCCAAACTGTCACCTGCTCCTGGAAATTAAAAGAATTGAAACCAAGGGTTGGTTGGTACCATTGAGACACAGGCCTCATCCCCTATCATTCCATCCCATTTCCAGTTTGAGAAGGCAGGTAGGGTGAAAGCTGAAAAGTATCCAAAAAATGAGAATAGCAGGAGAAAGTGACAAACAAGACAGAGTATGAAGGGGCTTGTTGTGTTCTCTGTGCTTTGGCATCAACTCGTTCTTTAATTAAGGGGGAAAAAATCACCCTCCAGCTAGTAAAGACACCCCTAAGAAAATTAAAATAATGTAAATCAAGCTAAATGAATACTCCAGAAGCAGCACCAGAGCTTGGTGGGACTGAGTGTTTGGATGCCCCCGAGGTTTTAAAAAGCAAAGCCTGCAACTGTCTTTTGGAGCAGAAACCCTCTCCCTTCTGTTTGATGGCAAAGAGGGCTAAATGCTGACACCAATGGGGATTTATAGAGGGGTTTATGGTGACAGAATCTTCTTGCTATTCTGGCTCTCTAAAGACCAGAATTGAAACAAAGCCTAACTGGATGATGATGATAATTCCTGGGGTTTCTTCCTAGGGGTTCTCCGTGTAGAGTAATCACTTAAATTGTAATTAAAATACACAAAGCAAAATGGTTCAAGAGGAACCTGTAGTTTCTAGTAAAATACCCGACTAACCACAGGAGCATTTTACCTGGGAGGGAGCTGAAGGACTGAAGCCTTGTAGAACGTGTGTGCGCGCGCGCGTGTCTTTGTGCGCGTGCATGTGCGTGCTAGCACTGCTGGTATGTGGCCGTGGTAACAGGGACACAAGGAGGAGGTTCAATACTTCAGGCATTATAAGTATCTAAGTACTAAGAAACATATCTAAGTCAACAGAAGCAGCTCAGCTTTAATTTTTGGTGTCATATCAAATGTCTTAATTTGCCAAGCTTTTACCTTAAAGGACATACGATGGTGGCCACTTACAGAGTATATACTTACTCTTTGCGGGAAGCTCTCCAGTGTAGCACAAAGATTTTATGGCAGACCCATGTTTCTGACCCTCCAGACAGCACAACAAACCCCACAGTCCATGTTTATATGTGATGATAAAGTTACACTGGAAAATTTTACTTCTCTGGGCCGCTTGGTCCTAGAAGGGCTCTGACTGAGCTACTCCAATCCTCTCATCTTCTGGATGAGGGTAAGGAGATCCAGAGAGGTTAAGTAGCTTGCCCAAGGGCTTCTAGACACAGGGTGACCATATGATTCATTGTACAAAGCGGGACATTTCTGAGAGAAAAGGAGGTGCTATTTCAACGACACCAGGACCAAGTGGCCTCAATCTAGACTGCCCTAGGGGCACACGATCATCCTCTCTAGATAGCTCGGGGTTTTGCCTCAGACGCAGAGCATGAGAAAGTGCTCTACTTGCTGGCGACCTTTGCAAGAACCAGAGTCATTATCTGGGGAGGGGGAAGAGCGCTCCCAGAGGCCAGGATGGGGATTGCACTTCCTTACCCATGCTCTGGCTGATTGATTTCCCCCCCACACTGCCAAGCTGGTGTTAGCAGGGGCTTGACTGGCCTTCATGGGGTCCCTGTGATGACTAGAAATAGGTGCAATTCTGAGGACAAACACCTTGGCCACTGGGTGGCACATATGCAGCCCTCTTCTAGGGAGTATTGATACTGATAAGAAATCAGCAAACAGAAAAGGTGAAATGTAGGACTTTCACCGGCTGCACGGATGCTACTCGGGATTCTTAGATGGGAACAGTGGGTAGAAACGCTGACCCTGACCTCTGGAGCTCAAAGAAGAATACCGTTGCCAATAAATGCTACTATTTCTGAGCGCTCACTGCGTGCCAGGCGCTGGGCGCTGTTCTGAGCACTTTACATACTCTGATCCTCTTAATCCTGGAAACAACCCTATAGGGTAGAATGGTTCTGTATCCTGATTATGATGGTTATGCAAATCTGTATGTGCTAAAGTTCAGAGAACTGTATGCCGCAGGAAAAGAGTTAATTCAAATGTATGATCATTTAAAAAATAAAGTTTAAAAAAACATTACATACTGTATGAGTCCACTGAAATTTGAAAAAAGCAAAACTACAGTGAGAGCATATCAGTGGTTGCCAGGGGTCAGGGGACTGACTGCTGAGGGACACGGGGGCACCTTTCGTGGTGATGAAAGGGTTCAAGATCATAGTTGTAGTGGTGGTTACATGACTATATACTTATGAAGCTATATTGACTTGTACAGTTAAAACTGCTGACTTTCATTGTAGGTAAACTCTACCTCAATAAAGCTGGGGAGGGGAGCCCCACATATGGACACCGCTGTTAGTCTCATCAATAAGGAAACTGAGGGACAAGTAGGTAGAGAAACTTGCCCAAGGTCACAGGTGTGTGTAACAAAGCCAGATTCAAAACACAGCCAATTTTAACTCTGTGATTAACTCTGGCAATTTTAGCCTCTGCGATTAACAGATGCTCGTGCAAGTAGGTCCCAGCTCATGACCTGGGGCAGGCAGGTGCGGTAGGAAATGGGTGATCCCCACCGAGGACCTCACAGAAACAAGAGTTTTTCGGGGTGGGTGTTTGGGTCCACCACAATGATCTTTCCTGAAGCAGACACAGCTATATTTGCTTTGAAAACCCTGGAGCAGGGGCTGAGTTGTGAGGCAGGTATCTGGACATTGCTGGTCCTCCCCCCTTTTCCTGGCAAGGAATGTGATTTAAAATCTCCTGGCTAAGCTTAGTTTGCCAAACAGCTCCTGCAGGGTCCATTTTAAGACTCAATCCAGAAATTTCTAGCTCAGCAAACAGATCCACTGCAAGAAAATGTACTTTCCCAAGCCACCTCTGAGACTAAGGAATATGGTTTCCCACACTTTGCAGGGGGAAACAGACATGTTTAAACACAACCAAATGTACAGGTAAGCAATACCTTGCTTATTGTATTTCAAAGAAGCGTGAGAAAAAAACATCACTGTCCATCTGTACGTAATGTCCCAGTTACTGTCCATCTGAGGGGCAGGTGGATGAATTTACAGTCCTCAGCAGATGCATGGAATGATGCTGTGTTATATTTCTCATTGCAGTGTGTGCCACTTGGAGAGATAGGCTCCTATCTCCCTTTATAGCCAGAAAAAGTGCAGGTTATTCCTAGGGCTGGTGCAGAATTGGGAGGAGCTGAAATATCCTCTCAGGTGACACACAGGGCACTTGTGATTAGAGAGAATGAATTTATCTGTGATCAAGCAGCTACTCAGAAGCAGGACCAGTTAGGTGCCTAGACTTTGGATAGCTGAAGTCAGAGACCTAGGTTCGAATCCCCATTCTTCCCGAATGGACCATGTGACTGAAAGCAGGTTCTTTAATCTCTCTCTGACTTTCTTTTACTTTTTGTAAAGATGGTGCTTCCAAGTGTTAGCTCACAGGTCCATTGTGAGCAGTGGGTGTGAGAAGGCACAGAACTGGGTAATAGGACATGCTCAGTAAATGAAAGCCGATGGTAGCAACCATCTTGGCATATTGTGATTATCTTCATATGTCTTCTCTGCAAAGATTTTGGACTAGATGACTGGCACAGCACTTTGTAGCTTAAGAAGTCCTATCAGGAATGCCTTTTCTCAATACACAATCAACCGATCGCGTCTATAGGACTGGCATTATTAAACCCAGATCAGAGTTTAAAAAAGTTTAAGGAAGGTCCGAATAGCCAAAGGAACGTTGAAAAANGCATCACAATTCCAGATTTCAAGCTCTATTACAAAGCTGTCATCATCAAGACAGTATGGTACTGGCACAAAAACAGACACATAGATCAGTGGAACAGAATAGAGAGCCCCAAAATGGACCCTCAAATCTATGGTCAACTAATTTTCGACAAAGTAGGAAAAAATGTCCAGTGGGAAAAAGACAGTCTCTTCAACAAATGGTGTTGGGAAAACTGGACAGCCACATGCAGAAAAATGAAACTGGATCATTTCCTGACACCACACACAAAAATAGACTCAAAATGGATAAAAGATCTCCATGTGAGAAAGGAATCCATCAAAATCCTTGAGGAGAACACAGGCAGCAACCTCTTCGACCTCAACCGCAGCAACTTCTTCCTAGGAACATCACCAAAGGCAAGGGAAGCAAGGGCAAAAATGAACTATTGGGACTTCATCAAGATTAAAAGCTTTTGCACAGCAAAGGAAACAGTCAACAAAACCAAAAGACAACTGACAGAATGGGAGAAGATATTTGCAAATGACATATCAGATAAAGGGCTAGTATCCAAAATCTATAAAGAGCTTCTCAAACTCAACACCCATAAAACAAATAACCCAGTCAAGAAATGGGCAGAAGACATGAACAGACATTTCTCCAAAGAAGACATCCAAATGGCCAACAGACACATGAGAAAGTGCTCAACATCACTCGGCATCAGAGAAATACAAATTAAAACCACAGCGAGATACCACCTTACACCAGTCAGAATGGCTAAAATCAACAAGTCAGGAAATGACAGATGTTGGCGAGGTTGCGGAGAAAGGGGAACCCTCCTACACTGTTGGTGGGAATGCAAACTGGTGCAGCCACTCTGGAAAACAGTATGGAGATTCCTCAAAAAGTTGAAAATGGAGCTACCCTACGACCCAGCAATCGCACTACTGGGTATTTATCCTAAAGACACAAAGGTAGTGATCCTCAGGGGCACGTGCACCCGAATGTTTATAGCAGCAATGTCCACAATAGCCAAACTATGGAAAGAACCTAGATGTCCATCAACAGATGAATGGATAAAGAAGAGGTGGTATATATATACAATGGAATACTATGCAGCTATCAAAAGAAACGAAATCTTGCCGTTTGCAATGACGTAGCTGGAACTAGAGGGTATTATGCTGAGCGAAATAAGTCAATCAGAGAAAGACAATTATCATATGATCTCTCTGATATGAGGAACTTGAGGGTCAGGGCAGGGGGTCGTGGGTGGTAGGGAGGGAAAAATAATGAAACAAGATGGGATGGGGAAGGAGACAAACCATAAGAGACTCCCAATCTCGCAAAACAAACTGAGGGTTACTGGGGGGTGGGAGGGTAGGGATAGGATGGATGGGTTATGGACATTGGGGAGGGTTTGTGCTTTGGTGAATGCTGTGAAAGGTGTAAGCCTGATGATTCACAGACCTGTACCCCTGGGGGAAAAAAAAAGTTTGAGGAAGGCTAAGTGATTTGCCCCGTTTTGCCCTTGTTGAGATCACACAGCTAGTAGGGGTGTTGAAGGCAGATCTTTAAAGTAAAAATGTTAGCCTCTGTCCAGTGTGGCACAAGTATCTGACTCCCAGGTCACTGTCCCTTCCCCACTGCATGCTTGCTTCTGCTTCCCTGCAGCCCTCTTCTGGGCCAAGCAACTACTGCTCTTGGAAATGGCCTCTAACAAGCTGATCCAATGAATAATCATGAGAGCAATCCTAGTGTTGCCCTTTTACTGCTGAGATGGGGATAGATTTATAGAGGCTGACTCTGGCTGGTATTTGGGAACGGATAATTACCTTCACTTACTATATCCTAGGCTGCTTCGGCAAAATATTTACTGCCCAGAATTCTGCCCTTTCCAACCAATTCTGAACATGAGCATGCCACAGGCAACTAAGTGGCATAATTCATTTGGGGCGACCATAAATCTAAGGCTTCCACCAGAAATGATGCAAAAAATTAATGGAACATGAAATCAAGTAAATGGAATTGAGTACAGTAATTAGTTCATATTTTAATCCTCAGGTCTGTTTATTATCCGTCAACTGGCGAGCAATTAAGTCGGCACCATTGAGATGATTAGCTTTGTTTCAGCAAAAGTTTATCGATATGTCAGAGCAAACGAATCTGAGGGTTTTAAACGGCTTTATTTTGAATTGTATAGCAGCACATCCACGGAGCGGCTAGACATCTCATGATTTAATTTTGCAATATTATTATCTAGATAACTTATATTTAATATTACTGAGCTGTTCTAGGTGGTTATTGAGGAGCGTGGGTGGAAGGGGAGATTCAAACTGTAGAAAAGCATGGTTCTATTCTTAAGTCCTCATGATTGCCTTTTCATATTAAGACCAACCAAAGGATCTTTCAGGAATTTTACTTTCTATTTTAGTCTTCCAGTCTTTCATTTCTACATTTCTTGCAATCAGGCACTATTACAGTTCTCACATGGGTGGTATTTTTGTTGGGGGTGATTTGGTGACTTCTGGATCCATCTCCACAGGGATGCTGATGAGTGCTCATGCTTGTAAAGTAATCTGCCCATGTCTTTGCCTTTTTGAGGCTGGCTCCAGAAACGTCCTTGTGATGGGTTCTGCTCACTAAGCTAGGGAATCTGATTATCAGACTACACTTGCTCTATGTGGCAACTAAACCAGATGGTCTCAAAGGGCCTGCTGAATCTTGGGATTGTATATAATTTACATTTTTATCTGAAAAATTTCAAAGAGCCGAGATGCCCTTCAAAAGATGAATGGATAAAGAAGATGTGGTCCATATATATAATGGAATATTACGCAGCCATCAGAAAGGACGAATACCCAACTTTTGTATCAACATGGATGGGTCTGCAGGAGATTATGCTGAGTGAAATAAGTCAAGCAAAGAAAGTCAATTATCATATGGTTTCACTTACTTGTGGAACATAAGGAATAGGAAAAGTGAATTGGGGTAGATTGGACGGGGAGATGAAAGATGAGAGACTGTGGATTCTAAGAAACAAACTGAGGGTTATGGAAGGAAGGGGGATGGAGGGATGGGTGAGCCTGGTGGTGGGTATTAAGGGGTGAGCCTGGTGGTGGGTATTAAGGAGGGCATGTATTGCATGGAGCACTGGGTGTGGTGCATAAACAATGACTCTTGCATCACAGAAAAAATAAAATTAAAAAAAAAAACAAGAAAAATTTCAAATCTCAAACTAGGGTGCCAGAAACCTAGGTTCCAGTCCTAATTCTGCCACTGACTCTCAGTGACTTTGGGCAGTGCTCTTATTCTCTCTGGTATCTGATTTTTCTATTGTACAGCAAGTGGGTTAGAAGAGGTGACCTGCATGGGACCTCCAATTTTAACACTTCAGACGGAGGCTTTGAGCAGACTTGTTCTTTTCTTTCTTTTCTTTTTTTTTTTTAAAGATTTTATTTATTTATTTGACACAGAGAGAGAGATTACAAGTAGGCAGAGAGGCAGGCAGAGAGACAGGGAGAGGAGGAAGCAGGCTCCCTGCTGAGCAGAGAGCCCGATGCGGGCCTCGATCCCAGGACCCTGAGATCATGACCTGAGCCGAAAGCAGAGGCTTTAACCCACTGAGCCACCCAGGCACCCAGACTTGTTCTTTTCAATAGCAGGTCTATCCCTTGAAAAAGGAAATGTGATCATTGGTGGAACCTCTGAAAATTTTAGTGACCTCTTGACAGTGGTCAGGGTAGTAGTGAATGGGTCACTCTAACTTTACACCTTTCTTTTCCAGCTGATTTTATTCCTGTGGCTTTGGGAATGGGTGAAAAAAGTACAGCTCATTTGTAGAAGTGTTGGGTCCAGTACCCATCCTTAACTGCAATGTCATTGGTTACTAAATAAAGGAAGACCACATTTGATACTTGTAAAGCCAAACACTGATGGTCTTCGTGGTGACAGTTAGGTTCTATGCTGAACCTTGATCAAGTCCCAGGTAATGCCCGTCTTTAACATTAACGTCTTTGTAATATAATACCTCTCTCCCTACTTTAGGTGGAACACCAGGGAGGAGATCAGAGTCCAGTGGAGGAGGATGGTGGCTGTCCTACTGCCATCCTGGCAGGACCAGGTCAGAGCTGTGATGCAGGTTAGGATAGGAGTCCACGGGATAATGAGTTGACCTCAGCAAGTTGTCTTCAACTGCAATGTCTTCTCTTGTTGGCTGCCCCATGGTGTCCATCTAATCAACTGGACCACCCAGGTGCCCCCATGGTATCCATCTAAAACTAGCAATCCAGGAAGCTGCTGACTTGACTGCGCTGTCCCTTCCCAGAAGTAATTATAAAAATGTCCAAAGGGAAGACTCCCTATCCTTAGGTCACAGTCTTCATCTGCTGGCTGGCATCATCATAATAGGCCCTACCACCATCTGGGCTTCTGACTTCTGTTTGCTTTGCTTCTCAAAGGCCTGTTTGCTGACTCTGAGTGGGATTGGCTCCTGGGATCCAGAACTTTGGCTTCTAGCATTGGCAAAGATAAATTCCCTGGTCTGAGCCTGGGAGTAATTCCAGGGCCTGAAATGAGGGATGTACATGAATTTTCCTAGCATGTTGGCTATCCATTCCTCCTCCCAGGGACCCTGAAGAATTCCCTTCCTCCGTATTTGTGAATAACTTAACACAAAATGTTTAGAACTTCTGTTGATATTGACATTAACTTTATGAGGTTTGCCATTATGACAACAGAACTGAATTCATTATAACCGGGCATAATTGATGCACTTTGAAAATTACAATCTTTTAAGTTACCTTCATTAAATCTTTTTATTCAATAATTTCTGTCAGGTGCCTATCACATGTATGGGGACATATTAAAAAGTACAATCTACTCTATGACTGCAGGGAGCTGACATTCTGGGAAGTCAGGGTCTTCCCCATGGTACACAGATACTTGAATTTCCCCCCTAGGCTAAGGCCCAGAGTAGGTGAGCAGTCACTACTCTGGGGTTTATGGGTAAAGCTTGGCTTGGTTAAGCGATGTTACGAATCAGAAGACCTGAGCTAAGTCCAACCTCAGTCATTTACTGTCTGCATGGTCTTGGGTCATAGTTTCTCCAGGTAAGAGGGAGATAGATAATACTAAGAGGCAACTTCGCTGAGCTAGCATTGGGTGATTAGGTGGGAGAATTTATGTTGTGCTTCGGAATTCATTGAGAGTAATGGCTGAAGTCCATACAGAGCCCAGGCAGAGAACCTGATGTGCAGGGGCCCCGCCCCCTCTCATCTCCCTGACTTCTCACGCCCTCTAACTTACCCTGTGCTCCTGCTGCTCTCCCTCTTCCTGGAACGCTCATAGCTTTCTCCCACTTCAAAGCCATGGTACCGGCTGTTACCTAGTGCCTGGAACGTCCTTCCCCTAGACATCTCTATGGCAACCTCACAGATGGCAATCTCTCACGGACCATCCTGCTTACCCTTGTAACTCATTACCGCCATTCCTCATGCTCTGAGCCCTCTCGGCTCTGTTTTTTTTCCCCATAGCATTGATCCTATTCTAACTTATCATATGCATTTACTCATTTATTATGTTTATTATTTATTATTTGTCCATTCTCACTTGACTGCAAGCACCATACAGGAAGGATTTTTATCTCTTTTCTCCACTGGAGCACATAGCAGGCACTCAATATTTGTTAGCTGAATGAATGAAGGAGGGAAGGAATGAAAAGCAAACCAGGAAGCACATAAACAGTGGCCGGATGTTAGCGGTGAGATTCCGTATCCACTTGTGGATGAGCCGGGCAAGTTCTGGGTTGTGCTGCAGAGTAATTGACTCAAGTCTGTGCCTTGTTCTTCCAAGGTGACACTTAATTGTTCCATCCTTTTGTGTTCTTTACTACATTGAGGATAGGGCTAGGTTAGTACCTTGTTAATAAATTTTGAATCTTTCAAAGTATAATCCTTTCTCAAAGAAAGCTCAGAACACGCTTTCGTGGTTGCTGTGAACTAAGCCACTCTTTCTCTTTTCCAGTTTCTAACAGAACTTGCTGTTTTGACAGCCTTTATTGAAACTCTCCATCTTCAATTTAAACGAGGTTGCATATTCCTGGTACAGTCAATGAATACAATACACCCCAAATTCCAGGAAAACCTGTCAGTTTTGAATTTCTAGGTCACCAATAGTTGATTGACTTATGGATTCAGTGATTGAATGACTCATTCCACAAACCTCAATTAAGCACCTACTGTATGTTGGGTACTGTCCTAGGTGTATGGTATACAAAGATGAGTAGTGAAAAAAGTCCCTGTCTTTAAGGGGTGTACAAAGATCATTTATTCTTTCATTTAGCAAACATTTATGATTCTGCCCTCATGTGTCCAACAAAGTACAAAGTGCTTGGAATACAGCGATGATCAAAATAAAATCTCTATCAACAAAGAACTCCAGTTCCAAGAGAACTGAGACTAAACAGTTATAAAATCTACAGTGATGGCCAATTTAATAGATTGGGGTCAGCAGCATTTCTGTGTAAAAGACCAGACATTTTGCAGATGTTTTGGCTTTTGCAGGCTACACAGGGTCTCAGTTGCACATTTTTCTTTAAAAAAAAATCCTTTAAACATGTAAACCATGCTTAGCTACTCAACTGAACTTGGTGGATAGGCTACGGCTTGCGGACCCATGGAAATAGGTGAACATGAGGATTCTCTGGGAGTCACTGGCTGGGAGGAGGGAAGGAGGTTTGAAAAGCTCAGGGGCGTGGGATGGGGGTGGCGGGCTGTGTGGGAATGAAGAAGAGAGAGAGAAAGTTGGCATTCAGGACAGAGGGAACACATTTACCACAGCACTCTGGGAGCTCTTCCATACATATGACCGTGTACCTGTTAGTCTTAAACATCCCAATTCTCATTCCCCTTCAAAACTCCCCTTGTGCCAACGAACATCTCTACAAGGAGGTCCCAGCCTCCCGGCACAGGGCTAATTACATTGCCCGAGCCGTCACCCAGAGCCGTTCCAGGCCTAATGGGGCTGGTTCTCCGTGATGTACTCCTCAGCGCTTTTCATACTCTAGCACACTTCGGGACAATTCGGTGTTGCTTATTCCTACAAATTTGTGTGGCTTTAGCACAGCCAGTCTCTGAAGGATGCACATAACTGACTTGTTGAAGGGGACAGGGCCTGCATTTTCTGCACTTCTCAGTTGTCTGCATGGAGATAATGGTTTGCCCTTTCCTGGTTCAGAGCCAGTACATAAATAGGTAAGCAAACAAATAAGCAAACACACACATAAATAAATATGACTTTTGTTCCCCCTCTTAAATGAAACAATCTTATCCACATTCATAGCAATAGTGGTGGACTGTTCCCTGCTCAGATGTGTGTGAGCAGAATTAGAGACTCGAGAGGCTGAGCCTGGAAAGGCTCATGTTCCTACCTCACCTTCAGTGAGAGCGGCGACTGTGCCTGGCCACACAGGTGTCCATCTGTCCTCTCCTTAAAACAATCCTGAGAGGGCTACTTCATAACCCCCTTCCAGAAGCCTCCTCAAATATAAGCCACGTGACACTGTATTTTAAATATACGTGTCCCTCAGTAGACTGTCTGGTCTGCGGGGCTGTGGAGCTCAGCCCACAGCAGGAGCCCCAGAGGCACGGGAAGATGGATGGGACCAACGGGAAGACCGCAAAATGGCGGCTGTGAGTCTCAGTACATACACTCCCTTGCGCCTTCAGAAAGAACTTCAGGAAGGTCTTCAAAATGAATCTTTTCAACTTCCCCTCAATAAGAAAACTTATTTATTTGTCTAGCCTCACTATTGGCACTTCATCCATCCCCATATTCTTTTCAAATACTCTCTTCTGTCTGGTTAATGCATTTGTTTCTTTTCGTAAATACCCTACTTTAGAGTGGACATGAATCTAACCAGTTAGACATGATTAGCAAGCGAAGGGTCTTCCTGATTAAAAACGGTTCATTTTCCCTTCCTAAAAAAATGGAGATATTTGAATCCCTGAATATGCTCATTTATCACCGACCCCCAACAAGGCATCCAGGAGTGCTCTGTGTAGGACATGAATAATTTTTTAAAAAACGCAGTTGCTGACTGTGTCGTACATCCACGCAGCTTTATAAAACAAAGCAAATGATTACCATCAATTACAATAACCTCACTAGACAAGACTGCAATTAATCTACAGCTCTTGAGATAACGACTGTTGCTCTGTGCCAAGGAAAATGCCTGGCATTAATTGACTTATCACGATCAGCGATGATAGATGGGACAGATGGCGATGTGATTATTCATTGTCAACAAAATAAACACACACTCTGTTGCTAGAAGTGTCTACTTAGGTCCTCTCAGAGGATAGCCAAAAACAAAGACCAAAGGTGGCTTTCAAGAGAGCACTAAATAAAAATAAGACATTAACCTACAGGATGGGCTATGTGTACTTTAACTGGGGCTGACACTCAGTGGAATCCGGTTGGGGGACATTTTCTAGAAGGAAATCATGGATTGCATGGGATTTCAGCACTAGAAGGTACATTCCTTGCTCAGGAGGATATGAGATGAGTCATTTTTATGAAGTCCTCAAATTCCATTCTATGCTTAATAACTCTAGTGTTGGGAATTAGCTATTTTCAGAGGCAAACTCTTTCCAGCAATGGATAGCTCTCACTGTTAGAACATATATTTATTTTGTTGAACTCCATCTTTCTAAGACTTCCATCGATGGAACCTAAATCTTTTCCCTCGTGCCACAGAGGGCTTCAAACTTTTTTTGGTCACCAAACTCTTAAATATCTCAAAGGCTAAATCTTAGCCACGTGACGTTGTTTGGGTGCTTCTAGCATTCTGATTTCTTGCACCTAAACCCACACCAGCACAGAGTCCACTCCATACTGAGACCAATCATACTGAGGGGCTTGGAAAGAAATATGACATAGCTGATGTAGTCTGCCCAAGACAAAGTGTAACAGTACTTGTGCTGAGACCAAGGCTCTGGCTTGCCTTCTTGGGAACTTGTTCCCCAAATCCCATCCATTTAGACAGCACCCTAGCTTTGCCATTTGCAATGACACTGGGGTGCCCTTTTTCATTCTTATGCAATATGGTTTGGTTGATTAAGTCCTCATTGTTTAGAAAACTAGCATAATTCAGGCAGAGCTGGAGCTAAAACTGGCCCAGTGGTCACTCACCAAAATTTTTACAAATGTGCATATCTGGACCCCCCTCCTGGAAGAGACCCTGATTCAATTGCCCTAGGGAAGGATTCAAATGTAAATATTTTGACAATGGTCCCCAGTTAATTCTCACTTCCAACTCTGTTTAGATGCATTATGCATTGAGAGCACTTAATAATGTGTTAGTGGAGTGAGTGCTTCACAAACCTAGTTATCAGACTCTCCTGGGAGCTTTAAAAATGCAGATACCTTGGAATGCCTGATACCTGTGGTCTGGGTACATCTAGGAAAATTAATACTTTGAGAGATCAACTTGTTATATGTTTCCCTTAAGGATTTTGGAGAGACTCATTTACTCCAAATTGTAGTTCCTATACAAATTACAATGTACCCTTTATCACACATTGAAGAAAAAGGCAATTCTAAGGAATTATACAGAGTAAAGATTTTAGCCCAGTAACCATTCACATGTTTTCACTCGTTCACTGAAGGAATTCATTAACAAATTAATTTTTAGTCAGAGGCAGTATTATAAGGATCAGAATATAACAGTTCAGTGAGGGAGAAAAGCAAAGAAATGAGCAAGTAAACCAACAAACAAAATAGTTATAAATATTAAAGAAATATGTATTGAAAAGGAAGTGTTTATCTAACTTAGGATATTCCCTAATTCAGGCTGGCAGTCTCCAGTCACTCTCAATTCATGGATTTTCGCCCTGCTTTCATTATCTTCTCTGCTATACTCTAGCTCAGAATCTGTAACTCTAGAGAGTTTTTCCACTAGGGTGCCTTTGGCAGACATCCCTAATCAATCCCAGCATTTCTTCCTATGGATCCAGGAAGGAGGCTCATTCATGCTCAACCTTGTGCTCTATGCAGACATTACTAATAGAACACAGATGAGCTCTACCCCAATACACACAAGGTCCTGACACATGTTGGTGCCTTTGTTGTTCCTCATTTCCTGCTTTATCATTGTTGTCTATCAACTCCTGAATAGTCCAAGTGTTCCTTACATCTGAAATCCCACTTCATTTTCAAAATAACCTTGTGAGGTATGTAAATTCAGGCTTAGAAGGATCAAGAAACCATCTCAAGATCACACAGTAAGTGTGTATCAGAATAGGACATACAAACTCCAGTTCTTTGACTCCAGAGCTGATGTTCTTAAACATTATTCTGCATTGCCCCTCTTCTTTGCCCAGTTCAAAGTGCCCCTCCTTGGGGACGTTTCTCCTGACCCCTTCAGGGAAAATCTGTCACTTCCTCCTGTGAGTTGGCCAGGGTTTTGTACATCTCTCTAATAGAATGACCATACTTTAATGACTTGAATATAGTATTCTTCGAACTCCTCTGTGATAGGAGCTTTGTCTTTTTTTTTTTTTTTAATCTTTGTATCCTTGGTACCTAGCAGTGAGTCTAGTAGATTCTCAGTTGACATGCTTAGAACAATCATTAAGATCTGGCCACTGGACTCCTTAAGTTTGGGCTCTCTTTCTCAGTGTATGGCCTTAATATATTAAAAACAATGCCAGATTTAAACATGATGTTGATTGAAAAAAATTAAAAAGACCAAGTCAGTCATGAGATACATACTTCTGTTATTTCAAAGCTTTCTTGACATCAGTTACGGAGGACTTTTAAACAGAAATGTAGTTACCAGCTATTTAGCATATAAGCACTCTGGACCCCTAGTTGATAGCCACCGTCAAGTGTAAGAGGACAAATTAGCTAGACCATCCCTGTCAAGGGTCAGAACCCAGATCATATCTGTTTAAACTGTAGCTCTCATCCTATAATTGAAACCGGTTTGGCTCACTGCTGTGGTCTGAGTCCTATCTGGGTTGATGGTGGCATACAGTGATACTCGCAATTGATGGTGACATACAATGACATTTCCAATCGGTAGAAAGTCAGGCAGACTATTTAGTTGCCTGACATTTATTTCACAGTAAGTTATAGTTTTGTGCAAATAAGACCCATTCTGCCAGAAGGAAGAATTATGGAAACTATACTCTCCTATGAGATGCTGATGGTCCAGGTAGGTATAAGTGAAGGTGTGCAAGAAAAGTTAGGGTTTGGGGTTAAAATAATGCTCCAGAGACACAGGCATGAGTCACGAGAGCTGCGCCAATGTCTGAAAAGGAAATACGCACTTTCATTGTGGCCTTCCCTAGAAAACACTGGAAACACGTTTATAGACTTCCACGTCAACTTGCAAAAGACAGATGGAGAAAGGAGGCACTGACCTTCTCATTTCACAGATTTAAAAGAAAGCTTTCCATCTGTTGTCCCACCTTGGGTATAAATAGGCACCAAGTCTTATTAATTGGCACTCAACTTCAGTGCTTCAACAGCCCCACATACCTCCCCAGAGAAGGCTTGTCCATTGAGGAGGTGCTCCGACCCTTGGCTGTCCTCACTCCCGAAGTGTAGTCGGATCTCCTCCAGCCGGTGGCTATATGTCATGGGCCCTCCTGATATGTTAACCAAGTGCTCCTTGTCCAGGCGCAGGGACACATGTCTTCCAGTGTTGTACATGGTTCCACTGACCTGCAAGGCAATGCACAACAGGTCAAGCAAGGCTCTCTTTCTGCGTCTCACCAAACCCAGCGTGGTGCTTAGACAAATGCCTTTTGCCTTCACTTGATGGGCAAACATTAGGCTAAGTCTCTGTATGAAATGGAGAGTAGCTGTACCTGGAGGGCTTTCCTCCCCTGGCTTATGTGGTACTTTCCGTGAGGCATAAACCACATTTATGATCAAATGATCATGTAGGAATTTGAGGTAGGGATTCAAAGGAGACCTCAGCAACTGTGACTAATATTTTGGACATTGCACCTTAGGAAAAATAACTTGTCCCTCTTAACAACAGGTATTGGCAAGGATGTGGAGAAAGAGGAACCCTTGTGCACTGTCGGTAGGAAGGCAGACTGGGGCAGCCATTCTGCAAAACAGTATGGACTTTCCTCAAAAAGTTAAAAGAAGAATTACTCTTTGATCCAGCAATCGCACTACTGGAAATTGACCCAAAGAATACAAAAACACTGATGCAAAGGCATCCATATGCATCTGATGCATCAATGCAAACTGATAGCATTGATAGATAAATGGATAAAGACACACACACACACACACACACACACACACACAAATATTACTCAGCCATAAAAAAGAATGGAATCTTGCCATTTGCAACAACATGGATGGAGCTACAGAGTATAAGGCTAAGCAAAACAAGTCAGTCAGAGAAAGACAAATACCATATGATTTCCCTTATATGTGGAACTTAAGAAATAAAACAAGTGAGAAAAGGAAGGAAAAAAAGAGACAAATCATGAAACAGACTCTTAAACTCTACAGAACAAACTGACGGTCACCAGAGGGGAGCCAGGTGGGGGGATGGGTGAAACAGGTGATGGGGATTAAGGAGGGCCCTTGTTCTGATGAGCACTGGGTGATGTGCGGAAGTGCTGAATCACTGTATTGCATACCTGAAACTAATACTACACTATATGTTAACTCTACTGGAATTAAAATAAAAATTAAAAAAAAAAACTTGCCCCTCTAACCATAAGTACTTGGAATGCAGAGATATTGTAAAAGTTAAAATCTCAGGTGTGAGAAATTGGAGAAAGCCAGAGATGCCACAAAGGCCAAATGAGAGGCAAGGAAGCCAAAATGGGTGAATAGGAGCAAACCGTCATGGGAGACGGAAGGCTTTGGTCTGAAGTCTCAAGTGTGCAGTCCCGTGTGTCTTTGTTAGGTGCCTCTCTTGTCCCTGCCACCAGAGGCTGCACAGAAGGTGAGCTCTGACCCCCTCTCAGAGCTCATGGATTCAGTGCTAAGCTAAAGAGATGGATCCAAGTTTCCCATTTCCCTTCCTCACTCCTGATTCCATCTTGCTTCAGCCTCTCAAACTGCTGACTTTACTGCTTGATGTTCCCTTTCCTTCTTTTCTCTTTAAACTTGATATTCAGCTTTGTTTTCCTGACTTGGCACCTCTTAACACTTGATCCTAGAACCCTGGTTCCTACACGTGACTCTACTGCCTTCATCTCCTGGGTTGACTTAGTTCTTGGGGGCAGAACAAAAGCTTAAAGGAGACTCTGAAAGGGTCTGAATGGAGTGCTTCTGGACTCTCAGAGGCTGAGAGACTTGGATTTTCTTTCTGCTTACTCTGACTCTTGTGGGGCCCAGGCTTCTGCCCTAGGGATTTCTTAAGGGCTTTGTGTAATGTCTGATGCCTTCCTTAGTCATGTTTTCATACATTGTCTCTCTAGCACTATCCTACCTGTCCCTCCACCTTTCTGGCACTAGTTTTGTGAATAATCAAATAGGTCTGTAGATGACTCACTGTGGCAGAGACAGCAATGCCCACTAAACACCCCACTGACTCACGATTCTGCCATTTTGCTGTAAGGTGGAGCCCAAGTGACGGATGTTGGCCATGATATATGAGGGGACATGACAGGTGTCACTTCCAGGGTGAAACAGTGAAAAACTGATGCACGAGTCTCACGTCTCTCTCTCCCCCGACTGAGGCCACGTGGAAATACGTAAATATCCTGTAGCTATAAGATGGAGCTCATGTCCATCGGGTGCTTAGCAGATTAAAGGGCAGATTGCAAAAACAGCCAGAATTCTCTCCCCCCCCCCATAACTGCATTCTTTACAACGTGATTCTGTAACTACTCCAATCAAGATAGGGGTCTGCTTCTCTCCCTCGTGACTCTGGGCTGGCCTTGTCACTTGCTTTGGCCCATAGGGGATACGGCATCTGCCTCTAAAGTAGGCCTTTAGAGGCCTTGAGTATTTCCTCACTCCTTCTGGGAAACTTGAGACCACCGTGTCAGTGAGCCTGGGCTAGCCTACTGGGGGATGGCATGACACTGAAGAGACTCATCCCAGGAGAAGCCCTCACAGACTGACCATCCCATGGCTGACCTGCCAGCTGACTGGCCCAGCTGAGGTCAGCTTAGCCTGGCCCGGACCCAGAAGAATCGCCCACACACCCACAGATTTGGCAGCTAAGTAATTGGGGTCTTACATCCCTAAGTTTTGGGGGAAGTTTGTAATGGAGCAAAAAAGCTAACTGATATACACTAGGTCAATAATCTCCCTCCTGAATCTGGAACTAGCAACAGAAACTCTGTTACGTGCCTTGCAGGGCTGAGTACCTGAACTGGAAAGTCAAATGGGGTCCAGAGACTCAGCCTGCTAGGTAGCTGGAAGTCAGACCAGAAAGAGAGAAGGGAGAAGCAGATGTGCCAACAGCGACAGAGGAAACCGTGCATTGACAGAGGGAGAACAGCCACTTGACCTTCAGAAATCCTTCACATCTCCTTATTTGCAGTTCCTTCATGAGGCCTGAGCTGCATATGCTCAGATGCTTTACGTTTCACCAATAAATTAATTTTTTCTCAAGTTACCTATTATTTTCAACCAGATAATCCCAAAGGGTGCCCTCCTCCAGTCTCAAGTAAATGCATATTTAGTCAGTATGAGATTATGAGAGCTTGTCTTTTCTTCATGTCCCAACTCATGAGTTTCTTGGCAGTAAAATGGTTAGAGATAGGTTTGTGTTTGACATTGCATCTATCATTAAGTAAAATTGACTTTTTCTAATGATTAAGATAATATACATGTATTATATATGGTTAGAAAGATACAGAATGGCTCAAGGAAATAAAAATCAGCTGCAATTCCACAATAACCCAATGATCACCACTAATATTTTGATATATATATTCTTATAACTATATATGCTATAACATATATGTATGGCTATTTATACCCATATTTTAACAAGATCATTTTATATATGTGTCTGTATAATCGGATAAGTGATTTTTCACACACACGTATATATATGAGTTTGTAGATATAAATATATACTATTATTTATAATGTTATGTGTAATATTAATATATTAATGATCATATAGTATATATTTATTATATATTAACGTATAAATATTAATTGTAATCAGAGTAATATAAACACCTTAAATATTTATATTTAATATAAACATTTGATATTTAATACTAATATAAATATCTTATATTTAATAGAAAACNATATAGTATATATTTATTATATATTAACGTATAAATATTAATTGTAATCAGAGTAATATAAATACCTTAAATATTTATATTTAATATAAACATTTGATATTTAATACTAATATAAATATATTATATTTAATAGAAAATATTAAACATTAAATATTAATATATTAAATATTAAATAAATTCAAAATAAAAATAAATACTATGATATAGTATAGTAGATGACTGAAACATTATTTAATATAGAATAAGTATTACATATAATTATCATATATTAAATGCTTAATATACACAAATACAATATTGTTATTTAACTATATATAAATATCATATATGATTATATATTATACAAATATATATAATTTTCACATTAATGAATATTTCTGGGTCATTAAACTGCTCTTTTGTAATACCACTTCGAAATGGTTGCATAATACTTCACTGTAAAAATACATAACTTATGGTTGAATCTTTAAATCCCCTTCACTTTTTCACTATTGCAAAAACGTACAGGAATGAGCATCCTTGGATAAATTAGTTTTATTGATCCAGGGATATTTCAGTCGGCAAATTCTGTGTCAAGTGGTGTACACATTACTGTGGTGCTTACTATCTGTTGCCACATGCATCGACCGTGGAGAGCAGACCCCACAGAGCAGAGCCGCATCTCTGTAATTCTCTACAAATGACACAAAGAACAGCACCATGAGATTCAACCAGTACATTCCATGGGCACCTATGGTGTGTGAGGCAGTGCAAAAGGAACTGCTCTGAATTCTTTTTTTTTTTAAGATTTTTATTTATTTATTTGAGAGAGAGAGTGAATGGGAGGGAGGGGGACAGAGGGAGAGGGAGAAGCAGACTCCCTGCTGAGCAGGGAGCCGGATGTGGGGCTCCATCCCGGGACCCTGAGATCATGACCTGAACCAAAGGCGGATGCTTCACCGACTGAGCCACCAAGGTGCCCCACTGCCCTAAATTTTTAGAGGACATATGCTCTGTCCCATTAGGGAAGTATCTGGGGCTTTCCTGCACTTCTAGAAATCTTTCCATCTGTGCCTGCCTAATGTCTAACATTCCTAAGAAAACTGTTGCACACTGAAATAAGGCAGGGACCAGGTGGTATGCTTGTCTGCATTTCCCCAGGACTTAAAAAACATACTGGCACATAGCAGTAGAAGAATGAAGGACTCTTGAGTCAAAAGGTTCCCAGCGTGCCTCTTGGTGCCCTTGGGTGAATTTCCTGAAGCCTCAGTTTCCCTAAACGTAATGTAGAGATAAGAACCCTGCTCCCCCCATGAAAATGGATAGAAAACTATAAGGCATATAGAAAACAAATGTCAAAATGAGAGAAGTGAATCTTCCTTATCAGTAATTACTTTAAACGTAAATAGATTCCACTAACACGAGGTCTCCAGAGTAGTCAGAGTCATAGGGATAGAAAGTGGAACATGGTTGCCAGCAGCTGCTGGGAGAGAAACAGGGAGTTGCTACTTAACGGGCAGAGTTTCAGTTTTGCAAGAGGAAAAGAGTTCTGGGGACGGATGGTGGCGACGGTTGCATAGTGATGTGAATGGACTTAAGACCACGGAAATGTATACACTAAAAATGGTTAATACAGTAAACTTTATATGTGTATTTTACCGCCGTAAAAAAAGTTGGGGAAAAATTCCCTCACGAGTTGTGAGAAATAAGTAAATAATACATGTAGTGGTCTAACATTTTCATCCTCTTCCTTCCCCCGCTTTTGACTTCTGCATGGGTGTCTAGCTGATGTCCAGGGACCCGTGCTGATCTTCCCCACTTCCCAGCGCCCAGTGGGATACAGTGTTGCTTGTTAAAGATCACAGTGAAAGACTTCCCACTGACTTCTGCATTGTGATGATTTGCTTGCCCCTCATTTAGGATTTTATTTATTTTTTTATTTAGAGAGCTTGTGAGGTGGGGGAGGGACAGAGGGAGGGAGGGAGAGAGAGAGAGAGAGAGAGAGAACTATAAGCAGGCTCCATGCCCCGTGCAAAGCCCAAGGCAGGGTTCCTTCTCATGACCCTGAAATCGTGACCTGAGCCAAAATCAAGAGTCTAAATAACGCCTCTAAGTGTGTGCTAGGAGCCGGGGATGGCAAGGTGAGTAAAATGAGGCACAGTCCCTGCCCTCACGGAGCTCACACTCTCTACCAAGCAGAGACCAGAGTAGGGAAAGGGAGTTATGCAGAATCCACCTGCAACTCGACCATTTGCCTATGCGTTCTTACAGCTAGATGCAACACCCCCTTGTCCCCATCCTTTCCCTAGACACTGAAATAACATTAATTTGTATTAATCAAAAAAAGCTGTGTAGCCAGGGTATGGTTTGTTGCACTTTAATTTAAAAATAAAAGCTTGACAACATTATGTATGATATCTAATGGTACATCTGCACTGTAGTAATTAACATTGCAGTAGTGTCATTTTAACTGTAATGCTAATTACAGTGTTTCCAATGAACTACTTTGGTGCACAGCATGTTGGAAAAAGTTGTCTCATGCCGACCAGGAAACAGAGCTGCACAGAGAAGTTGAAGCTGCAGGGGAGAGCGCGGCTGCCTCTGGCTGCTTCATGGTCCTCCTCTATGTTTTATTTTCAGCCGTTGCAAAATGAGGCGAGAGGTGTAAGCGATGATTATTCTGCAAGGGAGAGATGTAAGTGCAGTTGCTGATGGCTTGGTGACTTATCCAGGATTATACAACTGGCGGGGATGGAAAAGCCAGATCTTGATTCCAGGTCTAGTGTCTTGATATGAGCAAATGCAAGCATCGCAGCCCCTTTCAGATGGAAGCCATGTGGGGAACTGTGATTTCTCCTCCAGTCTGTAAATGCAGGGCTTAGGCAGGGGCAGAGGCAGCGAGGTTCCTTTTTGGGAAAATAGGGGAATGGACACTTGGCTGCTAAAGTTCATCCTGGGAGGAGACCTGGGAGGGAAGTTCCTTGATTTCCTGGCCTGCAGACATTTCCACTGGTTGGAGACCGGGTGGAGCTGTACGTGTTGGGAGCAGGTAACAGGTGGTCCACAGAAGGGCCTGACAAGATCGCATGTCACTCAATATTATCTCGATTACTTGAAGCCATCTAAAAGTCATGTGTTCTTTTGCAAAGCAAAGAATTAACCTCAGGTTACTCGTTTTGTAAAATTGATGTCTTCCAATAGCAAATATGGAGGTTTGCAGTAGCTCATGATTGGCTAAGTCCTGTTATTGAATGGATTCATCCTTTTATGCTGATGATACCACTGTATTAGAGGAAAATAAATCCAGCCAGTGTGTTTTTAGTGTTCTTTGACAGTCAGCAATAATCTTGTTCATAGAAGCTGCCATCTTGGTTTGAACTCTTCTTCGGTGTCAGATCCAGTGCTAAGTTCTGAACCTGAACTTACGGAATTCTTACAATTTCTCCCTCAACAAACCCAGCACCAAACAAGTGTGGTACTTAGACTCATGCCATTTACTTCCTCTTAAGATGGTAAGATAGTGGGCTAACCCCACCTGCGGCATGGAGGCCTCACACAGGGCATACCTGTCCTTCTAGGCCTCTGGTGATTTTCCACCAGAAGGCAAACAGCCCATTGGTTGGGAGCTGGGGCTTGACTGCACATATCTCGGCTCTAAAGCCTCTGTTTTCAACCGCTGGAAATTATTAGATTGCATAGCTCATGACCCAATGGCGAATTTGACAGGTTTTCTTTAAATATGGGTTGATGTAGGAACCCCATGGGGTTTAGAGTCGAGGGTGTTTGGGATTGTTTATTGCATTAGTTAGGGTTCTCTGGAGAAAAGGAACCAGTAGGATGTGTGTGGCAAGTTCAAATTCTGTAGGGTGGGCCTCAAGCTGGAGAACCAGGAAAGAGCCAATGGGGCAGCTCAAGTCTGAAGGCCATTTGTTGCAGAATCCCCTCTTGTTCCAAGAAGCTCAGTCCTTTTGTTCTCATCAGGCAATCACCTGACTGGGGGCACCAACCCACATTACAGAGTGCAATCTGATTTATTCAAAGTCCACTGATTTAAATGTTTGTCTCATCCAAAAATACCCTCACAGAAACATCCAGAATGATATTTGACCAAATATCTGGCCACTGTGGCCCAGCCAAATGGACATAGAAAATTAACCATCATATTTATCTTCACATCCCATTTGCTTTCTTTGCTACATCTTGTTTAAACTGCTCTTACTCAATTATGCTGATACTATACATAGCACATTGATCATTGATCTATGTAATATATATATATTTTACATCACCTAATCTAAAAAGTCAGCTGTCCTAAACTATTCAACAAACCTCAGTCACACGGGAGGAGAGCCAGTTTGAAATTATGTATATCTGAGTCATAGAACAACCGTAAAGAAATGACTTGACTGTACTTGTCAGAAGCGATGTGTGCAACAAGGTAAATCTATCCTTGAGTCTGGAAGGAAGGGGACTTAGAGACAATTCTGGTGTAAGTCCCTTATGTTGTCTCTCTTCCTATTTCCAGATTGGGGGAAAAAAAAGAGGAGGAAGCGTACCTTTTTTAAATGACCCGATTCACAAAATAAACATATTGAAGATTTTTGGTTTAATGGAGATAACACTTAGAGGTTGAGGTTGACTGAGGACAGCTAAGCATAAGTAAACCTTACCCTCAGAAATTCCAAAAGATTCAAAAAAGTTACTTGCCTGGTGTGACACAAAGCTTATGTGAGGTTTCCTTTATATTCTCTCTCGAGGCAGCCTGACCCAAATCTCCTGTAAGACACTCAGAAATAATTCCCTACAGCTTAAATGGAAATGTCAATGCCACAAATGGAGTAGCTGAGAGGAAGTAGAATCTCAGTTGTGTGAAGGAAGAGGTGACCGTCCGACTTGGCAGGAGAGTGACTACATTCTCACCAGGGTTCATTAGGGAGGTTGCGGGCAGGATGCACCCACAAATTCTGAGGACTTACTGTGTGTCAGACACTGTGTCGACTTTTTTTTTAAATTTCAATTCCAGCGTAGTTAACATATGGCGTTTTATTGGTTTTGGATATACAATATAGTGATTCAACCCTTCCCTACATCAGGCAGCGCTCATCAGGACAAGTGTACTTTTAATCCCCTTTCCCCGAACCCCCAACCCACCTCACCCTGGAACCATCTGTTTGTTCTCTATAGTGAAGAGTCAGTTTTGGGGTTCTCTCTCTTCTTCCTTGCTCACTTAAATTGCACATATGAGTGAAATTATATGGTATTTGTTTTTCTCTGACTGGTTTCTTTCACTTAGCATAATACTCACTAGCTCCATCCCTGTCATTGCAAATGGCAAGATTTCATTGTTTTTTTATGGCTGAAAAATATTCCATTATATATATATCACAGGCGCCTGGGTGGCTCAGTGGGTTAAAGCCTCTGCCTTCGGCTCAGGTCATGATCTCAGGGTCCTGGGATCGAGGCCCATATTGGGCTCCCTGCTCGGCAAGGAGCCTGCTTCCCCCTCTCTGTCTGCCTGCCTCTGCCTACTTGCGATCTCTCTCTGTCAAATAAATAAATAAAATCTTTAAAAAAAAGTATACATATATATCACATCTTCTGTCAATGGACAGTTGGGCTTCTTCCATAGTTTGGCTATTATAAATAATGCTACACTAAACACAAGGCTGCATGTATCTTTTTGAATTAGTGTTTTCACAGTCTTTGGGTAAAGAGCCAGTAGTCAGATTGCTGGATCACAGAGTAGTTCTATTTTTCTTTTTCCAAGGAACCTCCATACTGTCTTCCACAGTGGCTACACCAGTGGGCACTCCCACCAACATAGCAGTGCCACTTTTTAGATCAGGAAGCTAGGTACTAGGCTAGGAACTCTCTTCAAGGGTATGAGAGAAGCAAGTAAGAGAACTACAGCTCAAGAGAAGTCTTGATGACTCAGAGTTCATGGTCTTCCCACTGATTTGGAGAGTAACTTCAAAGCCACCAATGAGAGGCTGCCCTCCATTTCTCATGAGCCTGTAAATTTCAGAAATTTAATAAAGGCCATTTTAATGATTTATTTTGGAGTTGGCATACGAGCCCTCTTCACTCATCATGCAGGAGTGTTGGCATTCTTGCCTTTAAGAAACAGTCTTAGTCAGCAGATGGTCTACTGTACTTGCAGTGAACACAATGGGCTGATGGATGTCACTATAATATCCACCACAACAGCTGTGAATATATTTATTCCAGGCCCTGTATTTATTCCTTCCCATGCATTATCTCATTTAATCCTTACACTACCCACGTGAGAAAGGTATTGTTATTCATATTCTACAGAGGAGGAGATGGAGGCTCAAGGACTCATAACTACAGCTCCAGAGTTAGAAATTGGCAGAGTCAGAATTCCAGCCCAGGCCTGCTTCCCTCCCAAGTTCTCCAGCTCTTGAAAGAGAGGAAGTCTGGAGGTTGGCAGAAAGAGTTTTAGGGAAATCACGTAGCTTCTAAGTAGCTTCTAGGATTGGGGATAAACTCGTAAAGCCCAAATACGGTGTCCTCATCGATGTGTCTGATTGGGTTCAATCTGGCCAGTCCTAACCTGAATAGCCTTGGTGGTTTCTAGATCCAGGACAGCAGGGAAAATCCTAAGCCCCTACTTGCTGGGGGTTGAGAGATGGGCTGAACCTGCCTATTCTATTGTTGGCTTAGCAAGTGGGTGGCGGAGACCGTAATGTTGGCTCAGTGCCTAGAGGGGTTAGTGAGGAAGGTCTGACAGCATGCTGTATAAATTAGGTGTCCTTTCATTGCAACTGAGGCTTCCTATTTTATGTCTCTGACCGCTCTGCTGAGGTGTGTAATAGGTCTTCTTTGAATGTAATTAGTGCGCCCAAGAGATTTAAGAACATCGCTTAGTCTGGTTTCCTATAGAGTAGCTCGAGGTGCCGAAGGGCTGATGTGTAAAGGCAGAAGGCAAGAAGCCAGTGGGCTGCTTGATCGCGTGGGGACTCCAGGGGCATCACTGCAAGGAAAAGCAACGTGGCAGAAATAACTGGAGTCCGATCATTGGCCTCACTGCAGCACAGCATATACATGGATTCGGAAAATTCGGGTACTGCGGATTCTAGAGCGGAAAGGACTTCAGAGACAATTGAGTCCAACCTTCTCCTCAGAAAACCTGGAGAACTGGAACACAGAGAAGTCGAGAGACTCATCCAGGATTGCACAGCAAGTAATTGGCAGGTTCAAATTAGAAATTAACCAACCAACACTGTTCCCTGCTCTGGGAAGCATATCTCCTCTTCTTCTTCTTCTGTTGTTTTTCTTCTAAATTATTTTAGGCAGAGGGTACATAAGCATCCTGCCTCAGAGACTCAGAGTTGGAAATGCTGGGTGTGTATACATGAATACCATAACCCCCAGAAAACTAGAAAAGATTCAGCCTGACATCTGGACATAGCATTTCCATGATGTCAATCATCTGGATTCAGTGCTCTTCTCAGGGCTCGCCTAGACATTTTGTGCTATGTAGATTTCAGAGTAATAATTAGACATTGAAGGGATTAACTGTTAAGAAAAGAGATGAAAGTAAAGTAAAGGATATGGAGCATTAGGAGAAGGCTTTTTTTTTTTTTTTAATGCAACTTTGAAAGAAAGCAGAAGAAAAGTATTTGGAGCTCGTGGGTTGGGGCTGTTAGGAAGGAAGTGGCTGAGATGTGGGTAAGGAACAAAATGGAACCCGATCGGAGTGCTCTGCTTTGAGTTACCATACATGGAGTTGTGGAGGAGGGTTGAAGAAGTACTTCCAAGATCTCGCCCACCACTCTTAACCCTGCAGGGCGGATTGAAGTTTCTTCCTTAGCAAGGCTAAGTTTACTCCAATCTTTCTCTATCCCATCCATCTGAGTCAATCTGCTTTTCCTATAGGAAGAGACCAAGATTTTGGAGTCCATGTTGAAAAATCAGATGAAGTGATCACATGTCCTGCTTGCTATTATATGGATCCTATTATTACCATTATTATTAAGAAAAAAGTTGAAGCTATGTAACATGGGAACATTGACTCTTCAAATAACAGACATGCAAATTCTAGAAGGATGCTAGGCAGCGCCATGGCAGCAAAGCATCTCTTGAACGTGACCGGCACTGGTGGGGATGACAAGAGGAACAGAGAACAGTTGTGAACGATGTTGTCTGGTCATGTGGGCTACATGAAGATAATTCCCTTTATCCTCCATCTTCCTCAAGGGAATGTATGGCAGGGGGCTGACATTAGGCTAGATATGTGCTGCCACACATTGTTTTTGGCACTGAAGCCCTTCACCTGTACCTCAGCCCTTGGTCTCTGACCAAGGAGGGGGACCGCAAAGAATGCTGTCTGAAATGAGTTTCTCCCTTCTAGTCCTGGTATATGGGTTTTTAGATGTGAATGCCATGTACCACTTGTCTCCTGAGTCAATGTTGCCAACCAATGATTTCATTAATTTAATATTATTTTAATAATTTAATATTACAAGACAAATGTAAATTTAATAATTTGTCTTACATGTGTCCTTATGTGCTTTATGAACATTTTGAATCCCTACACAAAATCTGCAAGGTAGGTGTGATCTTCCCATTTTTCAGATCAGAAAACTATCACCGAGAGGGTTATGTGACCTGCCCAGTGTCTCTCACAGCTAGTGGGTTAAAGAGTCTGAGTTTGGACAAAGACTGTTTAATTTCAAAGATGGGTCTCCTGCTTCACTGTGCTTTGTCTCTGTGACCATGGTTCAGTGTTGGTTTCATGATTAGCTCCCCAATTCCCCCAGCTGGACTAGCACTCTGCTTGAAATCTTAGCTTGCTAGGACTTTGAGAGCCTGCAGAGCTCTTGCCAAGGCCCTCATGGTTGGTTGTCTGGATCCAATTGTTTTGTTTTGTTTTGTTTTACTCTCTAATGAGTGGCCAGTTGGATAGAGCAACCAGAATCAAGATGGTATCAGCTGACTGGCCAGCAGTACTGTCTCCATGGAAACTTCTGTTCCTTTGGTGCACTGGGGGGCCCACCTTAGTAATCTGCACTGGCTCAAGTCAAGCTGGGTTGAGTATGCTCCTGTATATTTAAATATATCTATAATTTTTGGGGAAAGATAACATAGGCATGTTTACATTTACCCTTCCTGTTTCCTGCTGCACCCCCAGCACATGGATGGTGCTTGGTTTCGATTTGTTGCAAAAAATAGACTCGGTGGTACCCAACATCTTCTGGGTGCCTTTCCCAGCTCTGCCCTCTAGTCTGCCTCAGTGGGTCAGAGGCGGAACTCAGGAAACCACCATCTTCCTCTTCCAGTTTCCCCTGATGTTCTCTCTAACCCAGTCTGTCAGCTATTCAATGCTGGGGACAGGGGCATAGTAATACACAGTGATTTTCTTTACCTTTCCCCATCCTCCAGGCTCTAAGGGTTGCTTTGATAATTATAAAGACAACAGCATTAAAACTCTCTCTAAACAGAGAGTGGGCTCTAAATGGATTCATCTTCAGGCCACTGTTTTTCCCTAAACTGTGCAAATTCAAGGTTAGGCCCCCTTAATTAACACACTAAAACTTGCCTTAGAAAAGTTATTTCTAGCTTAATGTCATTTCACTCAATCCCTGATTCACAAGGCTTTAGGCAAAGAACTCCCCATCTCCAGTTATTTCATCTCCAAAGAGGAAAACGCCTTTTAAGGGGAGTCTGGGGGACCCAGTGGCACACAGGTGCTGACAGAGAACACAGTCACCTTCTTCACATTCCCACGTGTGGGTGTTGCTGGTCCCACCGATTCTATTAGAATCACCGATGCCAATTTTTCAAAGACACGAGAAACAGCAAATGTTTGGGGGATAATCAGATAAGAAGTCCTTTTGTTCCTCCCTCACGTCCTTGTGTGCAAGCGAATTACTCAACCTTTATCTCCCTCGGTGTCCTTGCTCTTATGGACCCTTGTCCACCATGAGCTGCCCCCCCGCTAGGGCAGAATCAAATGCCCACAGTGGCCAGCAGGTCACATAGATAAGTGAGACAGACCAGGTGGGAGACAATAGGGAGTGGTGGAGACTGGGGGAGGCACTGGACAGTGCCACTTCTTAGATATCTCTGGAAGGGTGTACAGCACACTCAGGGGGTGCTTGCCTCTGGGGGAGAGAGAAACCAAGAGGAATCGGGAATAGGAAGGCCAGGGGTACAAGACTAAGTTTTCACCTTGTACTATTTGCATTGTCTGAATTATAAAAGTCAACAAAATATTTTTTTAAATATTTAAGGGTGAATTTAAAATTTCATAATAAGATACTCTACAGACAATCACATCTCATGCTAAAATCTGGGCTATGGTACAATGGTTATGACGTGGGCCCAGGCACCAGTCTAGAGAAGCTGTTTATAGAGACAGAAAGCAAATCTACATCTGCAATTTTAGGTTGTCAAATAGCTGCATTAAAAAAAAAACTCACAATGAAATTAACATTAAGAATATATTTCATTTAACCCAATATGAGTTCAACAGGTAATCTATACAGAAATGATCAATGAGGTAGTTTACTTTCTTTTTTCGTAGTACATTTTTGAAATTCAGAATATATATTTTGCACTCAAAGCACATCCCAATTTGATCTCGAGGCATTTCAAACGCTCAGCAGCTACGTGGGGTTAGTGGCTACCATATTGGACAGTAAAGCCTGGTCAGTCTTCCTTTCCAATTTGTTCTCCCTTGTGCAAACCGACCTATATTAAGGAGTGGACCAGCTGGGTAGCTGTTGAAGGTGCCAGACTCTGAGGGGCACTGAACGCCCCAGGAAGACATTAGGAATGTAGCGCAAGTAACTTATATCTGTTACTCATCCAAGCAGACAAGGCCCTATTTGTGAGGTCTTCTCTCCCTTCCCCTCCCCCTTTCTTCCTTTCTTTTCTCATCTCTTTTCCTTTCCCTTCCCTTCTTTCTTTGTGATTCATATCACAAATTTTATGGGGCCACCATGCCTGGGAGCAGACAAATGACAGTCGCCTGGGCAGTTAGAATCTACTGACCTTGAAACCCAGTAAGGCATGGCCTAGTTCTATTTACTAGGAATGTCTACTATGTCCC
The DNA here is from genome assembly GCA_002007465.1 of Ailurus styani. Classification (NCBI taxonomy): domain Eukaryota; kingdom Metazoa; phylum Chordata; class Mammalia; order Carnivora; family Ailuridae; genus Ailurus; species Ailurus styani. The sequence continues at coordinate 1,040,092 of LNAC01000091.1, read as the reverse complement.
ATTATCTAAATGATGAACCTCTTAATATTCCTCCTCAGATGTTGGCTGAATCTGAAAATTGTGAAATAAACTGAGAAGCTAAATGACATAAAAGTAGGGAACCTTTTGCTCACAGGTGTGTTTGTTGGGGGATCCTGGAAGAACCCCCACATGCTTCCATCCCACTGCTTCCTCCTTCGCCCAAGATCACACAGCCCCTGTTCCCATCCGGAAGGTCACGTATTCTATATTCCCCAGAGCTCCGTCTTGTCATTTGAATGACTGCATTTGCGATTTTCCACTGTTGTCCAGTTTTCACAGGCTCTGCATTTCTCAGTGGCTCTGCAAGTGTAATGAACATTTCCTGTGCCCGGGAAGGAAGGCTTATGGTCTTAAGCTGATAAGTAAATATCATCCACGATCCAAATCCGGACAGGACTCTGATGCCTTTATTTTGTCAGATTCTTCACTGCTGCCACTTACAACTGCAGCCTCTAACCGGTGTGGGGTGACCATGGAAAAACAGACCGACTTCTAGAAACAGCATGTATCCTTTCCAGAAGCAAGCGACCACGGAAATTACATCTTCTGCCTTGAGATCGCATCTCGATACACTATTGCTCTGACTACGCCAACATCCCTCCCCTCTCTTGAGCCCTGGGTGTCTGCCTCTAGGCACGCTTTAGGCACTTGATCCTTGCCACTGCCCCAGGAAGCACATGTTTTTATTATCACTCTTTTTATGAAGAAACGAAGGCTCCACTAGCATAAATAAGTTGTAGGGCTCCATGTGTCAGAGGTAATGTATGTCAAAGAACCCACATGGACCGCACATGGAGCTGTTCTATTGGCTCTGCGGGGAGAGAAATGACTTCTGTCCAGGGATGCTGGCATCTCAAGTGGCCTTGGAGACGGCAGGATGTGGATGTCCAGAGATACCTAGGATACATCGGCGAAGACCAGGGATGGGAAGACACAAGTCATGCAAAGGGGACGGTGGAGCAACTGATCCCTGTTGCCAGGGTGATTGAGACATGAGCCACCCAGGGTGGGGGGTGCACAGGGAGTCTAACCGGAGGTACCAGACACCTGCAATAGGACAGACTTCCCCACTGGTGCTTTACAAAGGTCGTCCCGTTTACTTATCAGTGAAACACGTGTGGGCTGGTGTTATGACCATCTCTGCGTTACAAATGATGAGAACCGCAGTCTCGGAGAGGTTCGGTGACTTGCCTCGGTCCCCAGCCAGCGAGCGAAGGACTGAAGATGTGAGCGCATGTCTGTCTACTCTTTCTGCGACAATGCAAAATCATGTTGGAAAGGGATACTTTCCCTAAGAAATAATTTCCTGCCAGCAAGCTGTCCTCCTCCACTGATCTCCAGATTTGCCACATTCATCAGAGAGAGCTGGGCCCTCCTGCCCCGCCAGAGTATCCACTCTCCCTGCCATCACCGCCCCGGCGGCCCTGTTCTCCCTCTTCCTGGTCCTTGACTAAGGGAATACAATCTAAACATCAGCAACCATGCAAAGCCCAACAAAATGATTAAATAGCTGTCAGCACCAACTAGAATCTCACCTTAGGGATGAGAAGATGAATACTGCAATAACCCAAATCTCAGAAATATGTGGTTCCATTTTATGCAACTGATATTCCATTTAAGGGCTCCAAAGCCACACCTGACATCAGCCAGTTTGCATCCTTAATACGGTGAAATGCCTACGGAGGGAGGGCTGTGAGTGTGTGTGCGGTGTGGGCTGGGGGTTCTTTATTGAGGATCCTAGAATTGGCTCACTGGGGATCCATCACGGGCAAGCAAATGGTCCTCTCCCACCTCGTCCATGACAAATGCACTGAATGGCTCTGAGGTGATCTGTCTATTGATCAGCTAATATTAGGACAGCGTATTGGCTGGATAAGTTAGAGCAAATTACACGCAGAAGACAGTCTTCAACCTACAGGGCCAGAAAGAAATCATGCAGTCCCTTTCCAGACCCCCTCCCTATCTGGCCTCCATCATCCTGGTCCACTGAAAACATGTGCAGAATTTTATTCAGTGAGCTGACCTCATGGCAACTTTCTGGTATGTCATTCCTCATGCCCCCTTTATGGGCAAAGAATGTAAAATATTCACAGCAAAACCCATTTTTACTAGTTTCTTCCAGTTTTTAACACACACACACACACACACACACACACACACACACACACACCTACCCCAAGAACTTTCCTTTTCTTCATTCCTGACGTACATCAACAATTATAAAAATTCCACCTCCTAAAAGCCTCCATGATCCGTCCCCTTCTTTCTGTCTCTATAGCCACTACCTCCTCTTATTCTGTCCCTTTATTTTATGCTGTCCTGTCTTGTCATTTCCATCCCGCCCCAGCCACTGCTTAATTTAAGCCCTTATTTTTCTTCTATTTCCTCAAATCTCAGATATGAAAGATTGTAAAATGCACCGTGATTTTATGTCCCACCCTGAAAAGAGAAAATACTACAAGTAACACAGCACCGTTTGTAGGAGGCATCCCCCAGAGGTGTTAAAACGTGAAGAGAAAATGTGCATCTTAAAATTGACAACACATAGTATCTCAATTAAATTCATCTTGTCTCCCAACTGCTTACACCTTTACTCTTGTCCTGGCTCTTCCCGATCAGGCCCCGAGCTACCTCTCCTCTTCCTCTGCTTGTCAACCCCCTTCTCCTCCTTCCAGGTCACCTTCTCAGGGTCCCCTGAGACCCCGCATGCACGGTGATGACGTTTCCTTGTATTCCCATGGAGTTCTGAACATGTTCACATAATAATAGATACGTGTTGCTTTGTAAGTATGTGCCTCTGTGTTTTTCCCCCTCAAGGACTATGAGAAATTTGAGGACAGGCTGTGTGTTTTGTTCAGCTCAATATCCCCAGTCCCGGCGCAGGGCAGGTGCTCCCGGAGATAGTGCTGAACGCGGAGGGCTGCGTGCTGCCTCTTGCTTCTGGGCACAGCCACTAGAGGGCAGCGTGGAACCATTCCAGCGCCCAGAACGGCTGTTCCCGAGGAATGCAGGTAGTAAAGGTTGAAGGAAGCCGGCCTCCTGTGGGCAAGCTGGCTGAGAGCCTGGGAAGCTGTGTATCTTCAAGGGCACTGTGGCACTCTGCAGCATCTACTTTAAGGATGCTCCTTGCATCTCTGTATCCCTTGCCAGCCCGCCCACTCCGGGGGGCTGCCTCAGCACATTCCTTTAATAAGAACCAAGCGCTCTTCCCTGCTTTCCATCCTGGGTGGAAGGGGGAGGAGGCCACGGAGAGGGAAAGAAATGCCCCCTTCACATCCCCAGCCTCACTTCTAATAAAGACAGGCTTGCCAGGAAGGGCCTGCAGCATAATTGTCCCGCTTTGAAGAACAACAGGGAGCAGCGTCAATATTTGATTTCTAAAAGGTTGTGTGAACAGTTTTAAATATTAAAGATAAAGGCAAAGACTCAGATTGCCTTTTCATCTCAGCAGTTGGAGCATTTTAAACGAAAAACGGTGCTAATGAGGAGAATAAGACTGTTTGCCCATCAAATGGTATCGGGTTGTGATAAAGCAAAATCATTTTGAGGTGGGGGGAGGCAAGGGGTGAGGAGTGGTATCTATAACCAGGGAAGTTCGCTGTCATTATTTCCGTAATGAGAGAAAAATAGCTCAACTCTGCCAGAGTAACTTTCTTCCGTCTTATCGTGGGCTGTTTAGCTCCCTCAACGAGTGGTCTGGGACGGGCTCTGAGGAAGCCTCATAAATTAACTAACCAACTTCCTGGCTAATGAGCCCAATATGTCAATTTCCAGTGATCAAAATGATGCGATTCAATAAAGCACAGTTCATTTTGTAAGGAAATATACTTTTAATAGGAAGAACTGCAGGGTCATGGTCCTCCCGAGATAATTATGGGCCAGAGGAATTAGAGGCATGGAGCTGTGCTTACCGTCTGGAGATACCCCATGGGGTTTGTGTGGCAGAGAGTGTCTTTCAGGGACAATAAATTCCTTCATTATATTTCCATTATGGCATTAATGCAGCAGTCTCCGATTTACTTGTAACCAAGAAGGCTGGTTATTCCTGAAACTTGGCATTTAATGCTAATGAGTGCTTGCAAGTCACTGTGTGTGTGTGTGTGTGTGTGTGTGTGTGTGGTGTGTGTGTGTGTGTGTGTGTGCTGGACTCAGGCAATCCAGCAGGAAAGTCAGGAACATGGGAGGGCAGCGTTCAGAGGGCTGACATGACTCAGGCCAGACAGGTGGACACCCGGAAAAGCCAGGAGTAGCTCGTCGGAATCACACCTGAAAAGGGAAGCTGAGGTCACCCCTAGGTAAGCAGTAGCCGGTGTGAGATCCAGACCTTGAGGTAAGGCAGACAGGACTCCCTTGAAAGACAAGACTGCTGGGCAGCAAAAGGGTGCAGGACCCAGGCCCAGAAGCAAGAAAGGATGCTGGGAATTCATGTCGACTCAGCGTTGTCCATGCAGTGTTGGAAGAACGGGGCTCTTGGTGGTGATGGGGCCAAGGGCAGCCCAGCACAATGGGCATCTCTCTAAGAGGCTCCACTTGGATGGAGACAGCTCCTTTAAGAGCAAGGACTCCATAGTCAGACATGTTGGAAAGGCTTGATTCTGCTACCTGTACCCAGCAGTGAAAAGTTACCTATCTGGTTTATAAAGATAGAAGTAGACGGAATGAACTTCACAAGCCTCCATGCAAGAGTGGATGGTCCTCCAACATGCTACCCATCCCATGATGGGAAGCTGTGCTTTGAAGGGAAAAACCACTTGGGAAAGATGAGTTCCACTAGCATTCTTCAACTTGACTCCAGTGGAGTGAGTAGGTGACGTAGCAGAGACAGGACAGTTCGTGGAGTCAGGCTCAAGTTCTGAGTCCTCCGTTCTCAGCTGGGTGGTGTTGGGTAGGGTGCTCAGCTTCTCTGAGCTGGAGTTTCCTTAACTGACATTTAATTTGCTCGGCAATCTCTCCATTTCAAGGGAGATGGGACGATAAATGAATGTGTCAGTTTGCTTACTTTTGTTTATTTTTTATGTATTTCTCCAATACCAGAGATAAGAAAAAATATGTTATAGACAGAATCAGGATTTTTTTTTCCCTTGAAGTAATTCTTATCTATAATGGGACTTACCTAGGGCAGTAAGGTTGCTGTTAATTCAAGTAACTTGGAAAAAATTGTAAAGAAAGGATTTTTTCCATGAGTCAGAGGGCTGAAATGATTATGCACTAATTAGAGGTGTCTACTTAAGGTGAGAAATGGATGGTGCCAAGTTCAACCTTACATAGAGTCTTGCCAGAGGTCCCTGATGGGCAATGAAAGGCAATGCTCATCAGCTTGCCCGGTCCTTGAAATGAGACTCTTGGTTGTCCAGAAGTTGTGAGAGGTGACTTGGCAAGCATTTTCTGCTATTAAAACAAAACAAAACAAAACAAAACAAAACAAAACAAAACTAACCCTCTTTTTCGGCTTTTGATACTTACCTTATTTTCACCTTTGATTAAATTCAACTAATGGGCACTGAACATTTACTTCCTGCAAGTTTGTCTTATATATTCTGCCTTTTAATCATCATAATAATTATATAAAGTGGGCTTAATTATGCCCAATTTTTAGAGATGAAGAAACTGAAGTTCAGGCAGGTTAAGAACTTAATCACGGGGACAGCTAATTTGAGAAAAAGGGACTCCATATTCACGCCTCTGGATAGATACCAGGTCTCACTTCCTTTTTCATATTTCACGTCTTATTCTCAGTGACCTCTGGATTTGATTCTCTTAATTTTTTTTCTTTTTTTAAATTTAAACTCAATTAGCCAACATCTAGTACATCATTAGTTTTAGATGTAATGTAACATCTAATGTTGCAATGATTCATCAGTTGCGTATAATACAATTCATCAATCATGTGCCCTCCTTAATGCCTATCACCCAGATTCTCTTAAATTTTTAAAATCAACTTTATATTTTGGAATCATTTTAGGTTCACAGAAAAGTTGCAAAGATCACACAGAGAGTTCCTGTAAACCCCTCACCCACTTTTCCCTAAGGCTCACGTCTTCTATAACCATTGTACATTGTTCACAACCAAGAAATTAGCATTAGTACATTGCTATTAACTAAACTACAGGACACCACACAGCATTCAGTGATTCTCACGTGCAACTTGCTATTTGTTGATACTTCATTTGGGAGAAGGTTGGCAAAGGGACTAAGTTTAAAGGCTAACATTTTTGTAGGCTACACCCACTTGTAAAGATATGCTAGTTTTTTGTTTGGTTTTGATTTTGCCTTTGGTAGAAGCATTTCTTACAACTCACTGCAAATGACACTTTCTCTCTGGCTTGCAATCTTGGCTTGCTTGTACCATGACTGTGAAGGTTTGGGATTGAGATTCAGCTTTCAAAAGCAACTCTCCATCATTGTCTTCTTTCAAGGACAGGAAATTTCAAATCAGCTCTAGGCTTCGGCAGGCGCTATGCCAAACATTCCTGAAGTTTCCACGATTGCCAATAAATAAGACATTCCATCATCTTTAAGGCGTCAAATTTTCTGATAAATTGAATTTCATAAAATATTGCTCTATTGATCTTAGTGCTCAGCTTACAATAAGGCGAGCTGGCCAGAACTGCTAGCTGGAAACTTCTGCGAGGAAGATGTTGTGTACTTACATGGGTAGGGACATTTATGAGGTCAGGGTCCCCGACTCTAAATTTTAGTTTCTGGCACTACCTCAAATCCAAACCAATCTGTAGTGACCTCTCCATTGTTGCCCCCTGAACTTTTATAGTAAAATTCCATTTTAGCTTGTTAAAGAAAGTGCTGAGGAGCTCTGTGAATTTGCATGGTCACTAATAGTGGCACACAGTGGGTGTGCAATCCGTGTTAATGCTCCCTTTCCTTCGAGAACAAAAGGAACTCAAACCTGTCTCAGAACTCAATTTTGAGAGTTATCACGATGACAGAAAGGAAACGGCCAATGATGAAGATGGAGAGCACAGCAAGACCAAAAAGGAAAAAGTCAAAGCACAGTGTTTTCCCCACACCAGCTTTTCCAGTGCTGCTCTTGAAATTGTCTGCAGTGATGTGCGCATTCTCTTAAAATTTTTTTTAAAAACACCAATAACATTTTCATACTTTTATAATGACAACATGTCTTGAGTGCCATCTGTTCCTGCCATTTGTTAAGGCAACTCAATGAGAAAAGAGTATTGGGATGACTAATATTTAGCCAGTTCATAGTCTTTTTTAAATGGGTGGACAGCTTCCCTTGAGATAATATCCCAGGATCCATGGCAAGCCCGTGGAACGGGAGGGCCGAAGGTAGGGTTTTGCCACCACTAGGCAAATTGGGTCCTTCGGCCAACATTTCTGGAGCAACTATGATGTGCCCAGACCATGTGCTAGGAGAAGAGAAATAAAGATGGAAGACAGACAATCTTCTGAGGCTGGTGGGGACTGAGCAGCAAATCCATGATTGTATATGAAAGGTTAAGTGCCATGACAGAGGTTTGCAAAGGATGCCACTGGGATATATAAGGAGGCCCAAGACCCAGTCTGCATGTGTGCGCGAGCGTGCGCGCGTGCGCTTGGGGTGGAGGGTGCAAGGGGAGAAAGCGGTACTCAGGAAAGTTTTCCTGAAGAAGATAAAACCCAACCTGAAAGTAGCAGAACTGGTAGACATCAGCTATGTGGAAAAGAGGGGGCTGGGAGCAGCCTCAGATGAATCTGACGGGAGCAACATGGTGCGTCAAGGATACACATGTAGTCTTCTGTCTATTTTAACTGGACCCGAGAGCAGAAACATTCCATAGAGCTAAGAGGTCAAACACTGTTTCCTGGGTGCTCGTGAGCGCATCCTAAAACAGTTGATCAACAAGAACTGATTGCTCAGCCCCAGAACAGAGCAGGTGAAGTAGGGGTACAAGAGAAGACAACATGGTGCATGATGGGAGGGTAGTCATGACCTCTCCCCGCCCCAGGCCCCAATCAATCAGCAATGAGAGGCAGTGTGTGAAATATGGGGATCCATTTGTGCTTGGGGAGCCGGTATATCCTACATTAGCCTGAGGCCATGAAGTTGCTACTTGGGTATTTTTTTAAGTCCAGTTACTGGAGGATCTGGTACAAGAGGGCTAGGCAGGCTTCCTCTCAAATCTTAAGGTTTTTGTTTTTGTTTTTTTTTAAAGATATTATTTATTTATTTGGCAGAGAGAGTGAGAGAGCACAAGCAGAGAGAGCGGCAGAGGGAGAGGGAGAAGCAGGCTCTCCGCCGAGGAGGGAGCCCGATGTGGGGCTTGATCCCAGGACCCTGGGATCATGGTCTGAGCCTAAGGCGGATGCTTAACTGACTGAGCCACCCAGGTGCCCCTCAAATCTTAAGGTTTTATCTCCATTGTTCTCTAAGTAAACCGAGGTTAAATCCTTTTTAAAGAACCCTTGTCGTTTCTGCTTTGTTTTGTTTCGTGTTCTAGCACTATTTGGGAGTACCTATCTTTTTCTGATGCACGGGAATGCATAGTGACTGCACATGCCCTACCCCCACCCCCAGAAATAAAAAGCTTTCAAGGCAAGACTTCCATGTTCTCTAAATCATAGTTGTCTGTGGTTGGCAGTAAGTTGCCACGTGCTGGTGTAACATCCTGAGTTCTCTCCACATTCTACAGAGGAACAAGGAATCCTAAGACAACAAAGCAAATAAGATACCAAGCCCCTGGGAGCTTGAAGGGTCACAAAATCACACAAACATTAATGCTACGATTTGCTAAACTATATTGAAGGCTTCCTATGTGCTAGACCCTGCAATGAGCACCGTATCTCGTGCAATCGTGAGAGCAATCCTACAAGCTGGTACTAAGGTTATATTTACTTTATAGATAGGAGACAGAGGCTCAGAGAGGGTCATTGACCTGTCTGAGACCGCACAGCTAGAAGGGAATGAAATGAGGTCATCAATCCAGGCTTGTCCATTTGCAAAGCCTTCTCTTGAGCATATCACCCCTGAGAAGTCAGGCAAGGGAGCTCCCCTATGCCTGACTTGGCAGTGCCAACTGGTCATTGTGGATCTGGGGACCCTCTGTCCATGAAACTCAAAAGTCATGTCCATGGAATTCTCTGAAGTCCACCCTTCTGACTGTTGTCCAGGGTGGCTTTCGGGCCATGTCCCAGCCATGTCACTTATGATTCCTATATTCAAGAAAGGGAATATCCACCAGCCCCAGCTCTCTCCTGGTTCATCTGGCAAGCACTGAATGAGCCTGCACCGAGTGCCAATGTTCCAGGCCTGGCATGGTGGTGTGGGGCCAGGACGGACGGGAACGAGTGAGATGAGACTTGACCAGTAACGAGCTGGCAACATCAGCATGGCGCTTACCTTTCACAAGCCCGTGCTCCTCTGGCTCCCAGATAGAGTGTTCTGCAGGGAGAGCAAGGCAGCCCAGCTCCCTGAGTTTAAGCCACTTGTCTATGGTCACGCCGCCTGTGGAGTTAGGGTTTGACACCATCCCTGTGATGGCACGTGGAGGGCTCTCTACCCCCGCTCCTCTTACTTCTCCTCTTTTTCATTCTTACATACTCCATAACCTCCCTGGGCCTGACTCCTCATCCGTGAAATGGGGAGATGATAAATAAGCATGATAAATGCTGTGATAAATAAGGCACTACATGTAAAAATAAGACATATGGTAATTGTTTAACAAACATTAGGCTCCAGCAGTCAGTTACTACCTACAGGTGTTGGGATCACTGTTACCGCTACTACTATACGGCCACACAAGAACTAAACAACAATTATGAAGGCTATGCAAATTCATGCAAATGAGCTCAAGCACTTGCTTATAAAACATAACTGTTGGGTGACATGGGGTAAAAGAGTGAGATAAAATACGGTTTCCCAAACTTGGTTGTATTGACGCACAGCTCTAACAGTTCATGCTTCAGTAACGAAGGCCACAAGGGGGACTAAAATATGGACTAAATCCTTGGACATCCCCAAATGGAAAAGACAGGCAGACACACATGGTGAGCAGGTTAAAACGAGGTGGGCGCCATGGTTGTCAGGGGAGCAGGGAGGAGGAGGAGAGGGGCTAACACACTCATGCAACTGAATTCTAATAACAGTCATGCGAGACAAGTGGTGTTGCCCCTATTTTACAAATGAGGGCATTGAGATTCGGCCAAGTTAGGTAACTTGTCAAGGTCAGAGAGTGGAATGGAATTTTCACACAGATACCTGACTCCAAAGCCCACACTTTTTCTACCTCACCAATGATGATGCCATAATCCAAGAGAGCTTGTGATTTCTCCCGTCTCTGGACTCCGAGAGCACTTAACATCTGGAATTTACACACTCACTTGCACACGCAATATTCATGCACAACGTGCATTGAGTTACTCGCATGCGTGAAGGAATCTCTACAATCAGGCTGTAAGTTCCTTGAAGGCAGGTCAGTGCTATAGTTGCTTTTATATTTCCCATGGTGCCCAACATGCAGCCCAGGGCATGGTATGTATCTGTTGAACAGCCTGGTGGAGAGGAGAGATTCTGTGTTGTGCAAGACTGGGAGGAGGCAAGGACTTTCATAAGCAATGGAGACGTTTGTGCCAGAGTAAAGGCAGAATCCTTGACAATGACCTCAGGGTACAGAACCCTCTGGAAGCCAGTTGTCAGCTACAACTTCCTTCCCTGGGCACAGGTGATTTGATCAGGTCTGAATCCCCTCCTGAAGTTGGGCTGTGCAGGTTCTCTTCTTACTAATCTGAGCCTGGGACTGGGAGATTCAGTCTGAGCTGGTCTCTTAGATAAAGGGGATGAAGCTCGGGAACTGTGGGCTGGTCAGCTCCTGGCTGAGAAGGAGACAGAAGGATGGAGCCCACATTCAGAGACAAGATGTCCTCACAGCCTAATGGGGAAGTTGCCAGATTTCTGTAGGGTGGAGCATCATGGAAGGAAACCACTGGCTCTTTGGAGCCAGACTGCTTGGGTCCAGATCCTAGTTCTGGCCCTTCCAGTCATCAGTGTGACTGGAGGAACACTGTTTAACTTCCCGTGCCTCAGTTTCCTCTTCTGGGAACTGAGGATGATAGTACTTTCTTTGGGATCCCACGTCGCCTGCCTCAGCACAGAGTTGGAGACATCATACACCCTCAGTGAAGAGCAGCTACCATTTCCAGATTGTACCTGCATTTCATTCGGCTGGGTTTCCATCTGTATGTTTCTGGCATCTTGACTACTTTTTCTTCCTCATTTCAGGACTCTCAGAGGCTCAATTGCTACTTGCAACACAAAGCAAATCAAAGCCCTCTGGTCGCCGGTAGAGAGACCTGTCTCTTCAACAGCTACCGCCTGAGCATATTTATCAGCTACTAGCCAGAAACACACACCTGTCTTCTCGAAAGTGACACCCCAGGCCCCAGCACATTTCAAAGCACAGACCTTCCTCTCCTCCGACGGAGAAGGGGCTCTGCTTGTTTGTTCTCTTTGATTCTTGGGGCTCCTTCTTAACTGGGTACAGGGCTGGGGATATTAATGTCCTCCCTTTGTCAAGAACATTCTCCCAAGTCATGAATAATCATGCTGTCATGCCTCTGTGACTTAAAATACAAAAGGTGCAATTTATGCAAGTTTTAAAGTTACTTTTTCAAAAGAGTTCAACCCATGATGCTGTCAGACTGTGAGAACATGGGCACCAGACTAGATCCTTAGCTGTGACTTATGAATTTTCAAAGGACTTTAGCACATTTTTAATTGGAGTTGTTTCCCCCCCTCCCCCAGCCTGCAAACCAATCTGTTTGGCTATTACATCTCGAGTGGGGTGGCAATGTAATGTTGGGCCGCTGGGAGGCGTGGGTGGAAAGCTTGCTTCATTTCAAGGCTACCTTCTAGGCTCAAGGCCATAAAGCTTGAGACCGGGTTTCTCGGGCAATGAGGCATTTTTACTTATTTATTTATTTTTTAAAGAAAGGTGAGGAAAGAGAGCAGGATGTCAGCCAGCTAGGTGTGTGTGAAGTTTCTTAATAAGAGCTTGTATTTTCACAGCGCTCCTCAGAGCAACTTGCACATAACCCAGTGCACTTGAGTTTCCCACCAATGGTGCCAATTCTCACCCTCTTATTGGGGAGTAAACATTTTTCCAGGGCTTGGGGAGACCTTGGCTCCCCATGCCTCCTGACTCGTGAGGGCGGACTCTTCCCAGAGAAACACTTCTGGTCCATCTGTCCCCTCCTCGCTCCTCCCCAAGGAAGAGTGGGCCGACTTCTCTGCTTTGAGAGTCTGGGGATGAGTGGGCTGACTTCTCTGCTTTGAGAGGGAGAAGTGGGCCTGGGAAGCTCAGCGCTTTGCTCTCTGCCCAGAACGACCTGCCTGCGGAGGGGGCATGCTAGTTGGCTCTCTTGGTCATGCTGCGACCTCCGTGGTAAAGACCTGTCCCCTCTGAAGTCAAGCCTACGATTTAGGAGGGTAAGTTCAGTTTGGAGCAATGACGTGGTGGTGTTCTCAAATTCACTTCGAAGCCCACCACAGCCACATCCTCCAACAGAGTTTTCATCATTGAGAGAGCTGACATTTTAAGTCTCCAACTACCCGGCTCCTGGGTTTACCTCTTCCTTCACGCAAACCATGCGGCATACAAGAGGTGTGGGGGTTGGAGGTGGGGTAAGGCATTTATTTAGCCCCCTCAAACACAGATAAGAAGAATCAAATCCATGATTAAATAGCAAATGGCGAGTTTGTTCTTTTACTTATTCCCCACATATTCATGGGGTGTCTGCTATATGTCAGGGCATAGGTTTTAAAATGAAGAATCCTCAACAAATGTATATTTTCATGTTAGAGAAAGGCAGTCAACAATTAAATACACAATTATGTAGTAACAAGGACTAATAAAAGGAGGACAGGATGCCCAGAGAATGTATAATGGGGAATCTGACACAGTTTTGTCTGGAAATTGAAGGCTGTCTTCTTTGAGCAAGTGACATTTTAAACTGGGTTCTAGAGGATGGGCAGGAGGAGGCTGGCCGAAGTGTTCATGGCGGGGGGTGAAGGGTGTCCTAACATATGGTCCCTAGGACACTGAAAGGTAGCAGGTGCAAATGAAACAGAAAAATGGGAAGGAACTGGGGCACACAGCAACATGGGGTTGGGGAGACAGGCTAGTTGTGCAGGATCGTGTAGGACAGGTTTAGGATATTCTCATTTTTCTCATTTTTTTCCTAAGATCAACAGGAAGGCATTGAAGGGTTTTTAAGCAAGAGTGGGACTTGTTAAGATTTGGGGGTTCCCAAAGATCACTCTAGGTGTAGCATAAAGAACAGAAGAAAGCAGAGCTAAGAAGGGGAGCTGGGAACCCAGTGAGGACCTCATTCCCACAGTCCAAGTGGGACATTAGGGATAGGGATTCATCTTGTTGCACTGAGGATGGCTTGGTTCTCTTAGTTTGAGTTGCCCCCAAGATTCTAGTACAGTAATTTGTTTGGGAGGTGAGTTCAGGAAACAGCAGGATGGAAGGGGCTTATGAGACAGAGAAAAGAAGGAGGTCAATAGAAGCAAGTGATCAAGCTAATACGGGTAGTGATGCTCCCTCTTGCCAGAACATACGCCTGACAGCAGCACTCTCCAGTAACAGTGTGAGGTAGGCCATATATATAACGTAAAATTTTATAGTCATCACATTAAAATAAAAAGCAAAATAAAGTAAAATTAGTTTTAAGAATTTTTTTGTTTAGCCTAATACATCCCCAAGATAATCATTTCAACATGTAGTCAAAATAAAAATCACTAATATTTTACGTGCACTTTCTTATAGTAAATCTTCAAAACCCTGTGTTTATTCTATACCGATAGCACATCTCAGTGGGAACACCAAATTATCTTTGGACACACTCGATCTGCGTTGAGGGTACATAGAACTTCTAGTTGAAAAAAGAAGATTCCTATATCCATGTTGTGCTACACATATATAGAAGTTTCCCAATAACTGAACTGAGTGTCAGCTTTTGAATTTAAATTAATTAAAATGAAATAAAATAGAAATTTCAGTTTCTCAGTTGCACCAGCTTTCTTACAAGTGCTCAGTGGCCACACGTGGCTGGTTTTTTTGGATACTGTTTCGGGTAGCCTGACCACAGAATATCCCACCAAGGCATGGGAGCTGGGATATGTATGCACCAACTACAGTCACTGGGTGAGGACTTCTCCTGGCTCCCCACACTTGCCTGTGCTTGGGCAGAGTGGACTCTGGTAATTAGAGGAAGCCCCCAGCAATTGGTAGCTGAGCGGGAGCCCTTGGAAGTGAAGCCCAAGGGGATTAGAACAAGGATAAATCTGCTACAGGAGGACTGATGTTGGAAATAGAGTTTGTAGGCTCTGCGAAATGATGAGAGAGAGAGAGGCAGAGAGAGGGGGAGAGGCAGAAAGGGAGGAGAGGAAGAGAAAGGAGGGGAAAGAGAGTGGGGAAGAGAGAGAAATCAAATATGGTGTGTAGTTCATGGTTTACAGCTGTGTGGATAGTAGGCACATTTATTGAGATAGGGAAGATGGGAGGGGGAGTAAAACCATCGATTTAGTTCCAAATATTTGAGTTTGAAGTTCCTGTGAAATAGTTAGGTGGAGATGTTGAGTTGGCTTTGGGATAAACTGGCTGAGAGATCAAGAAACATGTCAGAACAGTAAACCTGGAATATTACAGAATAGCACCCAAACTCCACGCACGAAGGAACAGTGGCCAAACTGCAGGTATCCACATTTCTAGAATGCGGCCAGTGGTGGGGTCTCATCTTTTGTGATGCAGGATTGGTTCATGGGGCATGGCTTAGCTTGGGGCAGAAAAAAATCCATCAGGAATGTGTATTCTTTGCCCTGAGTCCAGACTCCTCAGGGCACCTTTTCTTGGCCAGTGAGAGTGGAGAGGGGAGTATCAGATAAAGGAAAGAGTTGTTGGAAAGGGAGTTCCCATTCTCAGTAACAGCCGCCTTCGGGTTATATCTCATCCTAGGTGTTTATTCACCTTGGGCCAAACAATCTCCATAGGATCTACCAGCTCTGCGTTCTGGCCATGGGACAAGCCCAGCGCCAGGCACACAGATGGTGCTCCCCTGACTCAACCGATGGATCGGAGGAGGCCCAGAGGCCCAGCCCGCAAGTCCTTCAGATCCAGTGCTGTCCGGAAGTCGAGCGTGGCTGTCTGCCTTGAAGGCTGGTTTGGGGGCACGAACCATCACACGGGTACCCTGCAGACAGGTTTCTAAGGACAGGGCCACCATAGGTGATCCAGATGATGAGGTCATACAGGATTCCACACTTCATTAAGAGGTTTTGTTCCAACAGTTTGAATGAGATTGCAGAAAACACACCTTGACCACATGGTAATATCTCCAATAGTTGTAAAATCACACCAAACACCTTTACCACAGGGGCAATAATGTAGTGCTCAATCATTTGTTCAACCTGCAGCTGAAAAGTGCTGACATTTTTCCAGGCCTTGTGCCAGGAGAGGAACCACAGGTGAGCAGGGCACTGTTTCTGCTCCCACTCAGGAGGGAGGATTAGTAAACCATCAGGGTAGAATGTGCTAGCAGGGACGATGGAGGGGTCACAGAAATGAGGCATTCTAGCTCGGGCTGTGCAGGGAGAAGGAGACGGGGATGTTTCCCTGCAGAAAGCAACCTCTGAACTGGGACTATGGAAGGATCAGGAGTATAGAAACCCAAATTCCTGGGTCAAAGAGCCAAGAGCGGTCAAGAGGGAGCCCCAGAGTTCAGTTTCCCTGCCTCCTGGAATACTCTGCCATACACTGAGTGGCTGAACCAAGTACCTTTCAATTCACTGCAAGATCAAGAAAGAGGCTATAGTGGAAAGTGCAGGACCAGGGAGCTCAGTGAAACTGAAAACCAGGAAGGGGTCAGAGCCAGAAAGGGCCTTTCACAGAAGTAAGGGAAGCACAGGTGTTTGGGGGCCGGTAGGTTACGGGCTCTGTTTTCCTTTTTCCTGAAATGGGGAAAGAGACATGGGCAGTAGTAGCTGGAGTGACAGCCCCATCACGGGGCTCGGCATCTTGGGGCTCCCTGCCTGTCTGGCAATCTCCCTCAACCCCCTACCCGCCACGTCCCCAGACTAGGTTCTGGCCTGCAGATGAACACTGGATGCTTTTTTAAAAATTTAATCTTTTCCCCCCTAGAATGATTCATTACAAATTCTGTGTCCATGAGATGCATTAATATTGATTAAGAAACAGGTGCTCTCCGATTCAATTAGCAAAACTACAATTATTCACAGAGGGTTACGCCAGAAAATTGGGCAAAATATGCAGGTGTGCAAATGAGCTCTACCTGAAGGCCCCGCGGCAGGGCTTGAAAAATGCCTCCCCTCCAGCAAGTGCTTTCCTTGGCTTTCCCTTTGTTTGGGTGACAAATGGGAGTTGCCATTTCGGCTGAACAGCAACGAAGAACCTCGGTGGCTCAGGGTCCTGTAGAACTTCACGGCTGGCATCCGAGTCCCAAGTCAGGATTCCCAAAATGGCTCATCAAACCCCTGCTTTGGAATCCCTAGAGCCCAAAGGCCCACTCTGGGTCATTCAAGTTCAAGGAATCGGGTGAGGGGCTCAGAATTTGTAGCTTAAAATGACTCGTGGCTCTCTTGTTACAAGTTTGGGGAATATATTTCAAGGGAAGGCTGGGGCTGACCAGAGTTATGAAATGCCATCGGTGGGGATGGATGATGGCAGGGCATGGGAGGGACATTCACTGTCCCTTCTGGTTGGGCCTGGCCATATGTCCTATTCCAAGGGCTATCTCTCTTCATGGGTGCTGAGTTAGGAGTGGTTTAATTCAACAGGCATGAAGAAGAACAAGAAGAGGGCATCAGGATTTGCTAATTAATATTCCTCTTTTATAAACAAGAGAGAGAGGGAAAGAGAAAATAAATAGCTTTCGGAGTGGAATGATGGACACCCAGCCTGGACTTCTGGAACATTTTTTGGGATTCTTGCAAACAAAACGTCCCTTGACAACAAGACGGGAGCATTTGTGGCTTAGATGCCTTCCTGGCTAACTGTATTTCTCATGGAATTTTTCCCGCAGGTAGGATGTCCGAGATGATTGAGTCCAACCCCTTTAGAGTGCAGATGAAGGGAGGCATGCTGTCTCAGAGAGGTGGGGGACATGCCACTTGGGCGATGAGGTGTGAGATACCAAAGAGCTTCCCAAAGATGGGTTCCGGCTGTCAGTGCCTTCTTGTGGTACACCTCACTGCTGCTGAGACTTTCTCATTATATCGCTACAATCAGCTAGGGAGTAGGGAAGTCAGGAAGAACTTCAATTTGTTCAATACACGTTAAGTGAGAGTCCTACATGTTCAAGGAATTGGGTGGCGGAATGAGATGTATAAAATAAGAGCCCCATCCTTTAGGTCACACGGACATGTAAATGAACAACGGAAATATGACAAATGCAAAGTAGGAGTATCCATAGAACAGTGGTCACTCCAGAGAGGAAGAGAAATTAGGCAAGTCTGCTCAGAAGGGTTTGGGTCAAAAGTCAAAGCTCGTCCCTTTCAGAGTCTCTAGCTCACATCAGGACAACTGTCTGATGGAGAACCTAAAGAAATTCATCCATACCGCATAAGGGGATAAAGACCGATTCCTTCTACGGGAAACATCAGCACCGCAGTGCCACCAACTCGGTTGACCAGACACAGATGAATTCTTCCTGGTGCTATGGTGTTATTGGCTCTTATGGATCAACTACCGAAGTGAATACTCTCTCTTTTCCACATATTAGGATCCTGTTAGCCTTTGAGGCCCATTTAAAGCCTTTCCATCTTTGGCATTCACTTATTTTCCATGTGATGCTGTAAAACGTTGACTCTGTACTTTAGCACCTCTCTCATTCTATCTTGTGTCAAAATTACGTGTGTGTATTTTTCTTTTTCCCTACTAGATGGTAAGTTCTTGAAAATAAACACATCCCTACCTCTACACAGAGAACATCGCACATGATGTGTAGGAGAGAAAAACCGAAAGGTAAATAAATGGGTAAGTGCTACGTCCTACCTACTCCTATTTCGGGTTATTATGCCAAGTGTTTTATGGGTATCGTGGGTACTTCTCACCTGAGAGACAGGTATGACGTCCTCAGTTTTACCAAAGAGAAGATGAGCACAGGGAAGTGAACAACTTGGCTCAAGTGATAAAGACAGCAGACAGGGGAGCTAGAAATAGAACCCAACTCACTTTGGTTTCCAAGTCTGTTCTTCCACTTTACCAACTCCTTCCTAATGCTTTGCACACAATAAAGGCTCAGTAATTTTTGAACCATTACCCGATATACCCAATAACAGATAGAGGGTATGTGATCATCACTAAACATAATCAAATCCCACTTAACACCTTCAAAGTACTTGAGCAGTAGAAGATGGGTTCCAGCATCTGTTTGTCAAAATAACTACATTATGAGAAGCCAATTCATTTAAGTAAGGAGTAGAGATTGAATTAATGAACGATGATTAGTGGAGGAGCTCAGCCTCAGTTGCTGGGTACGTGTAAAGCCAGCATCATAGCATGCTGTTCATTATGTTCAAATCAAAAGTAAATTGACTGACTATTAATTATGTTTTTGTACATCTGGAAAAGAAAAAAAATAGGAAAATAGCATCAGGATCAACAGATCCAACAGAGAGGCTGGTGTAGATTAGGCAGATAGGAGCCATAAATCATGTGGGAGTGAATTTTAGGAATGATCAATGTCTCACCCAACTGCTACTATTACAGTTATACAAATATCTGATGTTTATGCTCTTTCAGTTTAAACATCATCTCAAACCCCTCATCAATGTTAACCCCGAAGCTCAGGGTTTCAAGTGCCTTGCCCAAGGCTGGCCACAGTTAAGAGAAAAGCAGAGAGTGCAAACTTTCAAGGAACTGTCTCTCCCCTGCAACGGTTTTGCTGTTTCCAGTACGGCCCACAGAGAGAAATGGATTAGTCCAATCAGTTTATTCCTATCTTAATGCAGTTCCGTCTTCCTTCTTCTCTGTGTGGCCCCTGCTGCTGAAGACCCAGCCTGGCTTATATCTGAGGCCACCTGAGTTGAAGAAACAGGAAATGATGCTTCATGGTTTAAAATAAACCTGGACAGAGGTGAGGGTGGAGAGAATTTGAGACCATGAACTTACAGAGTCTGGAATTCCTGACAACTTCCTTGGGATCAGTGGTCATCTGGGGGGCAAAAATTCCAAAGAAACAAACCCAAGGTGCCTGTGAGGGAAACCATGTGGGTATGGTTTCACGTGATGAGAGAAAGATGACTTTCCCGTCCCCTCGTTTTACCATACAACATACCTCTATTAATATCAAAAAGTCATGTTGGTCAAAGGCCAAGGAAAGATCACAGATAGCAACGAAACCGAATAATGGGCCTTGGCTGGAACCAAAATTCTCGATAATCTTTTATTTGGTACAAATCTATTATAATAGTCCCTGGGAGGCAGGGTACCCCACAGAAAGCAGGTTTTACCCTGTGTTGAAGCTATTGGCTAAGATGGGAAGGACAAAACAAGTGGCTTTTGACTAGAGTTTGGGCTTAGAGAAATTTTCTGGAGCTTGGTTATAAACTTATCTCTGGTACCGTGGACTTTCGTGGAAACACTGAACAGCTGCCGATTGGTAAATTAGTACACAGACCCACATGCTATCTGCAGAGCGAGACAATTTCTTTTCCCCTTGCGTGTTTTAGACAGATGTTTGGTGTTCCTTGTGCTTTCTCTCCTTACCATCTCATTTCTGACCTTTCTTTGTCAACTGTTCATTCAGTGTAGGGTTATCATTTATCCACCTGCTGTGTCCCCATCTGCCTTCGAATGCCTGAGCATGCTCCGATTCTGGACATTCGATGCAGTCTGATGGGGATTTGCTTTTCAGAGCCCTTTTCTCTTTGTACACAATACATCAAATAGCCAACGGTGACCATGGGACCCACCTCTGCAAAGTCAACAGATGCCGGGTAGTTGTTTGGAAGAAGGCTGAATTGAACTAGGCAGGACAGATATTTGCAAATTAAAACAACTGCTTTTCTGCCAGAGTTTTTGTTGAGTCTCACAAGGCGCAAGGAGAGAAGTTAATTACACCAGTCACCTTGAATTTCTTGAGTATCACAGGAGGGAAAGGTGTATTTTTAGTTTGTCTCTGGCTCTGCTGTTAACAAAAATGAGTGTGTACATAGGGCATTCTGCTTCCTGGGCACCTGAATGTAGAGACATCACTTGGGAGCTGGAAGGAAAGCTGCGGGAAGTGCCCCTTCTCCATTTTACCGGTAGAAAATTGAGGTCAGGGAGGTTACAGGCCTGGCTCGAAGTCATACAGCTAATTGGTGACTGAGGTGGAAGTGGAGACTAGGTCATTTTACCACTGGAAGTGGAGACTAGGTCATTCATTCATCAGGTGTCATCCTACCATATTGTATTAATTTTAATTTCTATGTATTGGGCTCCAAGACCTTCTGCTCAGACAGGGATCTTTTTTATATCATAAATTCAATTGTATGATATTTAAAAATTGATACCAAACAAATAAAACCAAATAAGTATCATGTATAATATATACACTAAATATAATATGCAATGTTATAAATTTCCTCATTCTTTCCACAAATATTTATTTAAGACATTTGTGCAGCACTGGGATAGAGATAGTGTTTCAATAAAAGAAATTTATAACAGAGTAGAAAAGTAGGGGGGGAAAAGTAGGGAAAGAAAAAAGTAGATAGTGCAATCCAGGAAATATATTCATGACAGCAAAATCAAAGATATTTCCATATATAGAATGCAAGACATCCGAGACTTTAAAAAAATCCGAAAGTCCTCACTTTTTTTTTTTTTAAAGATTTTATTTATTTATTTCACAGAGGGAGAGAGATCACAAGGAGGCAGAGAGGCAGGCAGAGAGGGGGGAAGCAGGCTCCCTGCCGAGCAGGGAGCCCGATGCGGGCCTCGATCCCAGGACCCTGAGATCATGACCTGAGCCGAAAGCAGAGGCTTTAACCCACTGAGCCACCCAGGCGCCCCGAAAGTCCTCACTTTAAGCAGGGCTGGTATTAAAACTTAGTTAACTAGAAAGGGAATTACTTGGGACTCTCAGTTAATCAGAACTGGATTGCCTGTTCTTCTTTGGGAGAAAGAGACAAACTACAGAGAACATAAGGTTAGGTAAGCAGGATGGCATCTAGAAAGGGCTGGGGTCCAGATGTAGGTTTCCAGAAGGCTTAGTTTTTCTATCATGCAGATTCATCTCCTACAAATGGCCAGTGTGAGGTGTCACTGAGTGGCTGGGAGGGTATAGTGTATGTGGGGTATGCAGCCCAGAGGCCGGCACACTGCCTCTGCTCAGTGAATGTTCCTTGTCTTCCTTATTTCTTAAAAATGCACTTCCAGCGGGGGCAGGTTAAGTGTCTCAGCTGTCCAGACTCTTGATTTCAGCTCAGGGCGTGATCTCAGGGTCCTGGTATCGAGCTCCATGTTGGGCTCCCTGCTCAGTGGGGAGTCTGCTTGTCTCCCTTTCCCTCTGTCCCTCCCCCTTCTGTCACTCTCTCTCTTTCCTAAATAAATAAATAAATCTTTTTAAAAAATGCACTTCCAGAGGACATTCCTGCATTTGGTCCTTATTCAGAGCTGTGTCTGGCATCATCTTCCTTGTAAGACGGAACAGTGAGGACCAACATTTGGGATTATGTGGTGAGGCTCTGGGGAAGCCAAGGCCATCCATGATGGTTCTAATGTGTTCCACTTACCAGAGGACAACAATGGAATTACACATTTTGGAAATGTGTAGGCATCAAAAAGTCAACCGGAAGATTCAATTAATCAGAGCACGGCTGGTATAAGAATTGTGGAAGATGGAGCTTTGCTTCTTATGAAACACACAAAGGTACCTTCAGAGGCTGGTCTGTGTGTCCTGGTATCAGCTTCCTCCAGGAGGTAAAGGCCCCGTGTGTCCTTACTAAAAATAGTCCCTCCCGGATGGGACAGGTGCTGACGGGGCTCAGGACTGACCCTGGGGAGGAGCACGGTGTCCTCTGCGAGGCACTGCCCACTCACAGGGTGGTCACAGGGCAGCACCGTGCTGGGCATGTGCTGATGCTTCTGAATGTTTCAAACCCCTCTGCTTTCCAAAAGTGGAGTGGGAGGGTAGGCGGGAGTGGGGGAGACTCCAACCAAAGCACAGGAAAATCGTGGTCTAAAAAAGTCCCAGAGAGAAAGCGATCTGAAAGGCTACAGACTGGATGATTCCAACTGTATGGCATTCTGGAAGAGGCAAACTTATGGAGATAGTAAAGAGATCAGCGGTCACGAGGAGTGGGGCGGAGAGGGGGGAGAGAAAGAGGCAGAGCGTAGAGGGTTTTCTGGGGAGGGAAAATACTCTGTGACATCACAGTAGTGCATGCATGTCATTACATATCTGTCCAAACCCATAGGATGTACACCCAGAGTGAACTCAATGTAAACTATATCGTATGTCAATATAAGCTCATCAATTACAAAAAAAAAAAAACGTACCACTCTGGTAGGGGATGTTGACAACAGGGAGGCTACGTATGTGTGGGGACACGGGGTATATGGGAAATTCTGTGGACCTAAAACTGCTTTTAAGAAAAATCCTTCCAAAAAAGGTCCTGGGAGTCAGAGTGATTTACTTGGATACTTTATCTTATAGAATGAGACACTGCACTCCAGAAAGGGA
This sequence comes from Ailurus styani, assembly GCA_002007465.1. NCBI lineage: Eukaryota > Metazoa > Chordata > Mammalia > Carnivora > Ailuridae > Ailurus > Ailurus styani. The sequence continues at coordinate 1,017,370 of LNAC01000091.1, read as the reverse complement.
CAGAGGTTTCCAGTAAATGGCAGCAGTGGGACCAGAATGCAGGGGTGTCAATTTTTCATTCAGGTTCTTCCTGCCATCCCTCTGACAACCTGGATCTTGACCGACTTTCCTAGGGCATTTCTGGACCCCTCACATGGAGTTGGACTTGACAGATGGAAGGCATCTTACAGACTTCTTGATTCAATTCTCTTCATGTTCAGAGGAGGACCCCGGGGCCCAGAGCGGGAACGTGCCTTGCCCAGGATCTCATGGAAGTTAGTGAGACAGCCCAACCAGAGCTCACCTCATCCATCTGGGCCCAGAGCTATATTTTTATTCTACTCTGCAGAGGCTATGGACAGCCAGACTTCACGGAGGACCAACACGCTCCCACCACTCCCAGGAATGGCGAGTTCAAGTGCCATGTCTCTGGTATCATCTTGCCAGATGGAACAGTGAGGACATTCTAGGGCACCATACAGAGAAACCTATATCCTTTGGGTGAAGGGGAGCGGAAGGAGATTAAGGCAAGAGAATAGACAAGAAGACCTACTATCCTCTGGTTTAAATCGTTTTAGATAATTCAGGTAAAATTCATGAATCCTGGACCACTCTAGCCTGGGATTAAAGCTAAACTCACAAGGGTCCCAGAACTGATCTGCTCTGGGCTTTTTCTCTACCTGCTGCCAGGCTGCCCAGAACACTTCAAATCAGGAAAGCCATCTCCTGCTTACAATGTAGCATCTGTTATTCCAGCCCCTTCCTCCCCGAAGTCCAGTCCATTGCCAAGGCCTCCTGCATCCGTGCCAAGAGCACTGGTGCTTTCCTTAAAGCCACCAAAGCCTGGGAAAGTGACTGCAAAGCCGGCTCTCTCAGCTGCCAGGGACACTGGTACTTTTTTCTATAAAACACAGGAGGAATGTCTTTAAAGATGAGCGTGGCGACCTTGTTAGCAATTACTTCATCATTATCTGCATCTTTAAAGGCATCTTTCCTTCCCTTTTTCCCAGAAGCATCCCAGGTGCACTCTGGCTCCTACCCACCGGCCATCTGCCAGTGGTGTCGGCCAGGACAGCTGCCCATCAGGTGGAAGCGGAACCCGGAGAGCCTCGGCAGCGCCACAGGGTTTTCGAGCTCTGGGGAGGCAGGCGGGCCCGCCACGGACGGCCCCGGCTGTGGGTGGCCGACACAGCCAGTCTGGGCATGAACAGGGACTGAGGGCTTTGAGGCAGCATGAAAACAGACGTGTATTTGTCCACACTGTGCAACGTGGTGATGTTTCCGGGGACTTTCCAGGCTCAAACTGCATTCTATCCTAATTCATCACACACACAAACACACACTCATGGACTCCTGCAGCAGCGATTCTGGAAGCGATCTGAGGATCATTTAATCCAGTGGTTCCTACACCTGACCATGCCTACTGATCATGCTAACGACCTGGGGAACTTTTAGAAGTCACAGATTCTAGTTCTTAGAAATCACAGGTTTTCAGGCCCCATCCTCTGACCTAGTGAATAAGAACAGAGAGTACCTAGAGGTCAACCTATAGATATACCTATGTATGCGCGCGCGCACACACACACACACACACACACACACACACACACAATTTGAACAAGCTTTCCAAATGACTTGGATGTAACCAGCCCAGCATGCAGCTACAGATTAGTGTCTGGGGTCCACTGATTGAAGTCCAAATACCCTCCCCCCAGTGCTACAATATTATCGAAGAGGACCCAGTGACTTGGGAGAGAAAGTGACTTGCCTTGAACCCGTGGTAAAGCCCTGACAGAAACAGGCCTAAAAGCAAATCGCTCGACTTCTTATGTTTCCTCCTTCCTACCAGTCTACTGCCCGGTCATTAATGGCCAAAACTTCCTTCTTATTTCTCACGTTCACACCAGGACACGTGCACATTTGACAAGGCAACCACATTTACTGATCAAAAAATATTTAATCTAACCTTCCCTCCCATAGGGAGCTCAAATTCTCCCTACACGTGAGTCTTTCGGAGAGTCCTCAAGGCTTTTGGAGAGACCCTAGGGCTTCAGAGATCAGTGTCTCTGTCATCAGTGAAAATGTACATTGACTGTTGTATACAAACACCTGTGCTTATTTTTTGGCAGAGGGTTCATAGCTCTCCACAGATCCTCAAAGGCATCTATCTATATCTCTAAAATGGCTAAAACCTCTGGTTTATAATACTCCTGATAAGGGGTCATTCACCCATCATTTTGAAGGAGAAGGCTTAGAACTTAAAAAAAAAAAGAAAGAAAAGAGAAAAAAAAAGTTTGCTTTAGAGATCGAGCTTGACATACTAGTTTTTGGCACATCTTGCTGGGCTGAGCATCGTGAAAGTGTTTGATAAAGTGTCAACATAGATGACATGATCATAAAAGCTGCAGCTTGAGAAAAAAAATTTTTTAAAGTCGGCTTAAAGCTGAATTGTCACTAATGTGAAGCAAAAGGATGGCCAAACCAAAATGCCTCAAGGAAAAGGCAAGAGAAGCCAGAGAAGGCTTAACACACAGACTTGGAGGGATAATAAACCATTTTATCAGGGTAGGACTTGGGAGGAATATGAAGCAGTAACTTTTAATTAAAGCTATGCTAGCACACTAATTTGGGCAGCCAAGATTCATAATTAAAATTATATGCCAACTCTGCACATCACCAAACATTTTTAGTGGCTCCAGGAAGGACATGATGTGGTACAGGATACGTCGCAGTGCACGCTGAGGTAGCCAGTCAAATGCACCAGGTGGAGAAATTGGTGGGAGAAGTTAGGAAGCTTTGTCACCGATGCTCTCAAATCCTCCTTCTTCCGCAAAATGAGCAGGGATTGCTTCTTAGTCAAAGGAGTGTCCAAATGTCTTTCACAGCACAGATTGAAGTGTAGTTTCGCTCCTCGGTACTTTCCTGCCTTCCCTAATTCAATATGGTTTCCTGAGGGCAGGGACTGTGTCTCTCATCTTTCTATCCTCAGCACTTAAGATATGTCTTGTTTCAGTTATCTGGTCCCATAGCAATACTGCCAAAGAATTACAAACCCTTAGTGGCAGATGTCAATAGATAGTTAGCTTAGGAGTCTTTGGGGTTCAGGTGATCTGGATTGGATTTGCTTGTGTATCCATGATCAGCTGCAAGACATCTAGATAGCTTTGTCAAACTTGCTGGGTTCACTCACACGTCTGGGGGTTGATTGGCTATTGGCTGACCTAGGATAGTCTTTGTTGGGATGATGGGGTACATCAGCCCAGTCCCATATCTCTCATTCTCCAGGAGGCTAGCTTGGGCACAATCTCCTAACACTTTACCAGACAAAGCAAGACCTATGGCTAAGTTCTGAATATGAATGAGCGGGTACTACCAAATTACTTGGCAAAGGGTATAGACACAGACGGAACTGAAGAATTGGGGCACCTGATGCAATCAGCCTCCCCCATGCCTCACATCTGCTGAAGGCTCAATAAAACTTCATTGCAAAAAATGAATGCTCTCCAAAGAAGATATCCAAATGGCCAACAAGCCCAATGAAGAGATGTTTAATACCATTAGTCATCAGAGAAAGGCAAATCAAAACCACAGTGAGATGTCACTTTACATCTGCTAGGATAACTGTTCATAAGGGTATGCAGAACTCAGAACCCTTATACACTGCTTGTAGGAATGTGAGTTGGTGCAGACACTCTGGAAAACAGTCTGGCAGCTCCTCAAAAAGTTAAACATAGCGTTATCACTTGACATAGAAATTCCACTTGAGGTATATACCCAAGGGAAATGAAAACTTGTATACCAATGTTCACAGAAGTATTATGCATAAGAGCCAAGGGGTGGAAACTATCCATGTATCTATCAATTGATGAATGGATAAATAAAATGTAGTATGGCTGTACAGTGGGGTGGCATCCATAAAGAGGATGAATGAAGAATGAAGAAGAGACCCATACTTCCCCATGGATGAATCCTGAAAACATGAGGCTGAATGAAAGAAGCCAGACACAAAGGGCCATGTAGGTTATGATTCTATTTATATGAAATGTCCAGAAGAGGCAAATCTATAGGGCAAGAAACTAGATTAGTAGTTGGCTGCCTAGGGCTGGATGGGTTGGGTGAACTGGAGAGAGCTTTTTTTAATTTTAATTTTATTTTTTCAGTGTTCCAAGATTCATTGTTTATGCACCACACCTTTACGCTGTTGGTAGGAATGCAAGTTGGTGTAGCCATTTTGGAAAACAGAGTGGAGATTCTTCAAAAAATTAAAAATAGAGCTCCCCTATGACCCAGCAATTACACTACTGGGTATTTACTTCAAAGATACAGATGTAGTGAAAAGAAGGGCCATATGCACCCCAATGTTCATAGCAGCAATGTCCACAATCACCAAACTGTGGAAAGAGCTGAGATGCCCTTCAAGAGACAAATGAATAAAGAAGATGTGGTCCATATACACAATGGAATATTACACAGCCATCAGAAAGGATGAATACCCAACTTTCGTATCAACATGGACGGGACTGAAGGAGATTATGCTGAGTGAAATAAGTCAAGCAGAGAAAGTCCATTATCATATGGTTTCACTTACTTGTGGAGCATAAGGAATAACATGGAGATAGCTTTTAATGATTATAGGGTTTCTTTTTTTTAAGATTTTATTTATTTATTTGACAGAGAGAGAGAGATCACAAGTAGGCAGAGAGGCAGGCAGAGATAGAGGGGGAAGCAGGCTCCCCACTGAGCAGGAAGCCTGATGCCAGGCTCGATCCCAGGACCCTGAGATCATGACCTGGGCCGAAGGCAGAGGCTTTAACCCACTGAGCCACTCAGGTGCCCTGGTTATAGGGTTTCTTATCAGATGACAAAAACATTCTACAACTGTGATAGTTGCACAACTCTATCAATGTATAAAAAACATTCAACTGTACTTTACTCTTTATATGGTACTTCAATAAAGCTTTTACCAAAAGAAAAAAGGAACTAAATGAATAACTCCTATAACGGTACTAAGCCCAATGTTTGGCCATGTTACCCACACTTTGTGAAATCAATGATGCTGTAGATTATAAGATGCACCATTATTTTATGTACCATCAAGAAAGAAAAATAAAAACACTGCCAAGTAAACTGTGACAGATTATCAATTACAAAATACATTCTAATTTTGGAGATGTTAAAATGTGGAAAAATGTGTGTCCTAGCCCCAGTGAAATACGGCACACGTTGAAGAAGTTAGTAGCATATGAAATTAAATGTGCTCAACAGAGAGACGGATGTTTCTGTCTACAGATTCAAATTTGAGGCTCACACACCTTTCCTAGATGAATGGCTTTCCAGGTGTCCATTCTTGACTCCCACTCTCCATCAAATTCAGCAGGTGTGTACAGGTGAGGTGCTGCCTGCCCTGGGCCAACGCAGCCTGCCACCCACACTGTAGCCCTGTCTAGGATCTAAGTCCCTGGTCTGTCTGAGTATCTCTTTGCAGGGAGGGAGGCCTGGGAGGGGAGTGCATGTGTCCTTTCCTCAGGGACTGGAGGTCATTTCTTCTCCCGAAGCTCTTCAGGCATCTCTGCTCTCTCCCATGATGGGATGTGACTGGGATAAACAAGAAGAGTGCTTTGTTGTGGCGAGAGATGTCTGGCCCCCAGTGGCAGCTTCTGCTGAGATGAGAGTGAAAAACCACACACACGTTCACTTTTGTTTGGGTGATGAGCAGTCAGAGCCGTTGATGGACGGACAATGGGATGAATAAAAGCATGGCCCATCCATCTTTCGGTTGTCAGTAAATCTGCAGTCCCCCCGCGGGAACTGGGGAGAGTTCTTTTCTCCCTCCTGCAATTGACTGGTCTCATTTAGGACAGAGAGCAGAATAGCTTATCGTGGGCAGGCTCTCGTGTACTTTATTAACTTCTAATTTCCAAGCTAGAGGGGGAAAAAACCAACTGAAGCTCTTCAGTCCTCTCTTCCAGATATAGGAACCTTGTATGAGCTACAGAGTGTTCTTGTGGGGAAAGGCAATTAAGAAAAAAAAATAGTGCTCAGGGGCACCTGGGTGGCTCAGTCAGTTAAGCATCTGCCTACAGCTCAGGTCATGGTCCCAGGGTCCTGGGATCGAGTCCCGCCTCGGGCTCCCTGCTCAGCAGGGAGCCTGCTTCTCCCTCTGCCTCCTGCCTGCTGCTTCCCCGGCTTGTGCTCTCTCTCTCTCTGTGTCAAATAAACAAACAAAAGCTTAAAAAAAAGAAGAAAAAAAGTACTGCTCAGAAGCAATCTTTCTCAGAAACAAAACCTAGAACGAGAACAATGAGAAGCAGCAGGGACGCCATGCCACATGAAGACCCTTTCCCCGGGGATGCTCTTTTGTTCTGAATGATTCCAGGTTCAGAGTATAACGCCCCAGAAATTTCAGTGAGAGAAGAAGGCATCTAGCGTGCGAGGGCCAGTGTTTTATGGAAAGTGTCTGATGTGGTGACACCGGGACATCTTGGATCGTGGTGTCTGAGGTGTGTAACCGTCAGGGCGGCGCGTGTCCTGGAAGCACGTGAGACTGTTGTCCCTAAGTCTTCATTTCAGCCCCACCAGAGACACTGCACAGACAACAATCCCAACAGATCCCAGTTGGCGAAGCTTCGGGAGGGGAAGGATTGCCGGGTGTGGCCCTCTGGATGCCTGACAGTGGGCTGTCACAACTCAGGGCAGGCAGATAGCTTCATTTTCCCTCCAGATTGCACATGGTGGACGTGGCTGCTTGCCCCGCCATGTGGAGAAGGATTCAGAGGCTGCTTCAGACTATCAATTGGAAATAGTATATTATTATTGATCATACCTATCTATTCCTTCAGCAGGGTCTGGGGATACAGCTGGGTCTGTCTGTTATAAAGCTTCTCATTATTCCTTCAGGGAGACATCATTTGAGAAGGGCAAGATCTGGAATCAGGTCCACCTGGTTTCCATCCTGGTTCTGCTTTTTGTCACATGACAGTGGCTCTGGTTTCTCATTTGCCAATAGCAGTGATAATAACACTTGTGATCTCTTGTACCTTGCTCGCTTGGTGCCGGGCACCATTCAAAAGGGCTTTGCATGTTTTAACTCCTATGGTCCTTACTTGTGCCTAGCACAGTTGATCTTTGGCATCGTAGAAGGCAGGTGCTTTCCACGAGGGAAAGTTCTTCCTCCTCAGGCTGGTGCCATCCGACCCAGCCCAGTGCACTCTGCAGGCCTTGCTTGGACAGAGGATGCGTCTGAAATATGAAGAACGAGGGGTGTTTCCTGTCTTCGAGCCCAAGGGCATCGGAAGATTAAGTCTGAAGTGAGAGGGGGTTTGCTGAGTCTGGATTCAGCCTGAGGGCCAAACGGCTCGGGGCAACCACAGAGTGTCCTCGCCTCCAGTCAATGGGCAGATGACACTGGAGGCTGTGGGGAGGAAGGACCTGGCCACCTCCGTTCCATGCCCATTAGGACATGATACCTAATAGCCAACGCACAGCTCTGCAACCTGTGTCTGCTTTTAAATATCCAAGTTGTTACTGGTTCCAGGTTCCATGGAATCCGCCCTATCCCTTCACCAAGAGCAATAAAACAGCCATCTCTCTGATAGTGAGTGCAGAGTAGCAGACCGCAGACCCGTCTCCTCACATCTCAGGACCCTGTCAGTTATGCCCAGATATCCTGCTGGCTAAAGGACGAACATACTACCTGTGGTTTAAATGGGGGCATCAGCCCATTGCAGTATAAGCTGGTTTTCCACTTCATGTCCCGACGTCACTTGAAACCCTGCCAGAGTGGACAAATGGGGCTCCTGGGTGGCTCAGGTCATGATCTCAGGGTCCTGGGATCGAGCCCCACATCGGGCTCCCTGCTCAGTGGAGAGCCTGCTTCCCCCTCTCTCTCTCTCTGCCTGCCTCTCTGCCTACTTGTGATCTCGCTCTCTCTGTCAAATAAATAAACAAGTACTCAGATGTCTCACTCGTAGGCAACCGAGACAGTCTAGAGGGAAGGCTGTACAGGACAGGGTAGGTTTGAGGTTTGGGCTCTGAGAAGCTGATGAGGATGGGGAGCTCTGCCTACCATTTTCTGAAGCAGCAGCCTTGCCCTCCATCCTCCTAGGATTTAGTCCTCCCTTCCCGAGCCTTCCCTGTTCCAAAAGGCAGCCGGAACCAGGCAGCTGTCCCTGCTGCTTCTGCCTCCCCTACAGTCCTGATTCCCAGACCTCAGCTAGAGACCTCATTTCCTCTTTACCGTCTCTTCTCCCCCAGTCCTTATCTCTGTTTTCTCTCTCAGCTTTACGATCAAGTCTAAGAATGGGGGCGCCTGGGTGGCTCAGTGGGTTAAAGCCTCTGCTTTCGGCTCAGGTCGTGATCTCAGGGTCCTGGGATCGAGGCCCGCATCGGGCTCCCTGCTCGGCAGGGAGCCTGCTTCCTCCTCTCTCTCTGCCTGCCTCTCTGCCTCCTTGTGTTCTGATCTCTCTCTCTGTGTCAAATAAATAAATAAAATCTTTAAAAAAAAAATCTAAGAATGAAAAATGTCCGGAAACTTTAAAATCATGAAAAACGTTTGGTTTATTTCTACCTTTCCCTTTTCTTTATTTTTCTGGTGGTGTTTGAGCAAAAGGTTGGCGTGGAGGACTAAGCAAAGAAATACTATGTTTTAGGAAGGGTAGAAATCTACCCAATGCCTATTTTTAAGTGCCAGTTTTAGGAGCATAAGGCACCTCTCTACAACTCAGTTTGCTGATTAAGTGGGGATTGGTATATTAAATTTTAAAGTATAATTCAGTCAGACAATAATTACCAGTGAACTAATTAAATTTGCTTTTCAGTGGTTTCAAACTTTTGCCACAAATGGAGCTATAAGCTACTGAACTGTAAGGAATTTAACATCTTTCCTTTCATCAGTGAATAAGAAGCAGGAAAAACAGACTTTCTTTCTACATTGTATTGTGTATGAATCATATGGTAGGCTGTGTGATCTCAACCAAGTTACTGAACCTCTCTGTGCCCCAGTCTCTTTCTATTAGTTGGTACCTATCTCACAGAGTTTACATGAAGAATAAATGAGTTGGTTCTTATAAAATTTTTAGAATGCTGCCCGGCACATGCTAAATGCTAAATGAGTGTTATCTAGGGTGATTTTTAAAAACAATCTTTATGCTTTCTGAACTTATCTTCCCTATCGTCAAGCCCATTCAAAAATATAAATTTCTAGAAATGGATCTGGAGGGAAAAAAAGGAACAAGAACCTAAACTCACAGATGATGGCATCTGTTAGTCATTCTTAATTTGTGACCTATCCCTGCCCACATTTCTGCTTCTGATATTTCTCTCTTGTCCCTTTCATAAATTGTGAACTGAAGTTTGTAAGTGACCAGAATTGCTGGTTCATTTCTTGATTTGGGTCAGGTAAGGACCTTTCTGGGAGCAGTAATGGGGGTCATGAGAAGCCAGAAGCATTAAAATAAAAAATGCTTGAGGTACTTGGACAATACACCGGTTTCTAAAAAAATGCTTGAGGTACTTGAACAATACGCCAGTTTCTTTCACATGCTTCAAAATACGGGGGAATGGGAAGTTGGCAGGAGGTGGGGGAAATGAAGTCGGTCAAAGGCACTGGCCACCTTGCTCTGGGAGGTGCGGGAAGCAGTCACAGATTGCATTCTTAGTTGCATTCTTTGTCTTGGCTCTGGGAGGTACCCTTTCAGCATCTGGAATGACTATGTGGCTTGTTTGGTAATCCACAGTCTAATTAATAAAGTGTTTGCACAGTCCAATTAACAGGTAAGGACTCCCTGGCTCCCAGAAGAGTTCAAGCCCTTTCCAACTAGCAGACTTGACCCCTGTCAACCTGGTTACCCTCATAAAGACCATGGCATGATCACACCTGAATGGATTTGGCATATCATTTACCCATAGAGTACGTTTTTGCTCCCTTCCAAAAATTGGTGGGGTATCACATATCTGTAAAACTCGGATATATATAAAACACAGAAACTTGGTCAGTTTCTTTCTTAACCAACTATGGGCTCATGCTAATATTTTTCGTGGGCTTTATTTAAGCAAAGTTAATCTTCTACTGACAGCTGTTATATTTGTCATCATCTGCAAAAAACTTCAGGAATAATCAAAATCTTTGCAGCTCTCATTGACCTCTTATTGGCCTTTAACTTGGCCTACTGTGGTTTTAAGTTGCAGATTCTTAGTTACTGACAGTCAAAATCTGCATTGCAATGTCATTAGGAGACCTAGGCTCAATGTGAGACCTTTTTTGAGAAATCAGATAACTATGTTTAGTAACAAAGGGTTTTACTAGGAAACCTTTCTTAGCTTACATATTTATGATCTTAAGTAACCTTGTGATCATCAAACTGTCCAGGCATAGAAAATTGAACAATTGTCTTCTATGATGCCACTGACTAGGAGTTGCTGAAACTGACCAATGGTTGTGCCATATAACTCTTCACACAGATGACTGCTTGACTATCAACTATACCAAAAGTTAAAATCACTATTGGTCACAGACATCCTGGAAAAATAACTGAACTATATTCATTAACTCTGTTCAATAGATCAGTTTGTTGTTGGCATCCTTTTTTATTCCCGTTTCTGAATTTTCAGCTTAAGTGATCTATAGTTGCATGAACTCCCACAAAGACCTGTTTAAGGCAGGGAACTGGAATGAGGAGTGCCCAGTGGGAATGACATTTGCAAGAAAGCAAGGCAGCTGCTATCTTGCTGAGCCCTGGGCAAGTTCTACCGCATCCTGCATCTCCTATCCTATTTCCTCAAGATCTTCCAGCTCCAGACTCCACTTTGGTCCACTGGGTCCTCTCCTTTGAAACCTGGCCTTGCAGCCCTTTCATGGTCAACTTTGACCTCAGGTTGGACATTTGGTTTCTCCTTATTGGAATAAACCTCTGCTTCACCACTGCCTCTCCCAGACATGGCCCTAGTTCCCCTCTTCACTCTTCCAACTTGGATGGAGCACCACAGAGAAAAAAATAAATTTGCTTTCCCAGGAGAAAATTAACTGCAACAAGGCAAAATGAAGTTATACACATCTAATTGAAAATGAGGGAAGGCGAGCCTGAAAACTTCCTACCCCATTTTTACTAATTAAATATGTATGCGGCATCATTTATATTTTATACTTTATTATTTAGTGATCTGTCTGTTGTTCTATCTTAGTGAATGCAAAAACATCGATAGGGCTTGCATAGGCTTATGGGTGAGAGGGCTTTAAATTTTGCCATAAAGTCTTTTTTTCCGTGAGATATAATTGACCTCTAACACTGGGTAAGTTGAAGGTGTATGGCGTAGTGATTTCATATGGGTATATATTGCAAAATGACCACCACAATCAGGTTAGGTAACATATCCAACACCTGTCGTAGTAACAAATCATTCTTTTGTGGTGCAACTAGAGATCTACTCTCTTAACGACTTGCCAATATACAGCACCGTATCGTGAACTACAGTCATTACACTATACGTGACATCATCAGAAATTTTTCATCTTATAACTGAAAGTCTGGACCCTCTGACCACTTTCATCCATTTCCCCACCCCTCACAAATGCCAATCTGTTCTTTATATCGATGAGGTTTTTTTCATTTTTTTTTAGATTTCACATATAAAGTGAGATCATACAGTATTTGTCTTTCTCTGACTTATTTCACTTAGCATAATGCCCTCAGGGCTCGTCCATGTTACTGCAAATGGCAGGAATTCCTTTTTTTAAAGGATGAGTCAGATTCGATTTTATTTGTGTGTGTGTGTGTGTGTGTGTGTATTTATATATATATCTCACATTTTCTTTATCCTTTCATCTATCAATGATATTGAGCTTGTTTCCAAGTCTTGGCTATTGTGAGTAATGTTGCGGTGAACACAAGAGGGCAGATGTTTCTTTTAGACTGTGATACAAGGTCTTTAAGTCCTTTGTGGCAAGCTTCTCCACTCTGAGGGTGCACAGTTAGGAAGGGGAAGGACCATACTTTCCCTGGATCCTCCATATTCCATATTCCTGGCCTCCTGTACTAAATACCTCTAATTCCTGTGTCTGGGGTCTTTCTCCCTTGCTTTGCAGGGTTAGATGATGATCTTGCTGGACCCCTGGTCTCAGGGGCCTCTTTCAGCCCCATGAATGATTTTTCACAGATGCCTGTTCGCTGTCCTGGGCAGGGCTTCAGCAAACATGCTGTGTTAGCACATGGGGTTCCTCCGCGTTTCTGTGCCTTAGCGCAGGCTTTCCCTCTCTCCCCCACTTCTCTATCCCTTTACTCAATAAACATATATGACACAGCTACCATGTGCTAGCTGCTGGACATTCATAGGTGATCCAGTAAATGTGTCTCCCATGAGGGAGTTTTTATCTACTTATTTATTTATAAATATTTTATGTATTTGAGAGAGAGAGAGCAAGCGCAAGTCTGGGGAGGGACAGAGGGAGATGGGGAGGGAGAAGCAGGCTCAATCCCAGGACCCCGGGACCATGACCTGAGCTGAAGGCAGACGCTTAGCTGACTGAGCTGCCCCGTTCCCCTGAGGGAGCTTTTATTATGTGCGATCAGGAGAGTAACCAAGTAAAGGATGGAGTAAGTAAGATAATTACCATGCTGTGGAGGCAACAAGCGGGGTACGAAGAGGGAGCAGTGGTTCTCAGTTATGGCTGCGCACCTGAATTGCCCGGAGAGCTTTAAATATTTATAGGCGCCTTGGCTCCACCCCCCAATCAATGACATCAGAAATTCTGCGAGTGGGGTCCAAGTATCTGAGTATCAGTATTCTTTAAAACCTCCCCAAGTCAGTTTTTAAAATGTTATTGAAAACCTTATGGGAATCTATAAACTTGTTGAATCACTATGTTGCATGCCTGAAACCAATGTAACGTTGTGTATCAACTATAGTCAAATATAAACAAACTCCTTATTTAAAAACTTTATTAAAAAGTTTCACTTAAGCATAATTTACATTCCATAAGGTCGCCACTGTAAGTATATGGTTCCACGATTTTTAGTCAACTACAGCTAGATAGCTATCCCCACGGTTCAGTTTCAGAACATTTCCACACTCCAAAAGCTCCCACCTGCCCATCAGAGGTAACTGCGCATGCCTGTCCCCAGCCCTAGGCGGCCCCTGATCTACTTTCTATGGACTTGCCTTTTCTTGATGTTTGCCGGGTACTTTTAATGTGCAGCCTGGATTGAGGAAGGCCAACACTGAGTGAGGAGGAGAGGCGGTCGCTAAGCTGGATCTGAAGGATGAGAATCAACCAGCCAGGTGTGGAGAGAAGGGCAGTCCTGGCAGAAGGAACAGCAATGGCAAAGGCTCAGAGGAGGGAAAGACCTTGGCACAGCCCAGGAGCAGAAAGGAGGCCCACTGCCCGTAATGAGCAAGGGTGAGAGCAGAGCAGGAGGCAGGCAGGATATGGAACATGCAGGGCTTCGAGGCAGGGCAAGGACCTGGGGTTTCCTCTGAGAGAGACGGGAGATCACCGAGGATTTTATGTAGGAGCAGGATGGGCTGTGACTTTCCTTTAAACACGGTGCCTGGCAGCTCTGTAGAGAGCAGATCAGAGAGGGGCAAAAGGGAGAAGGGGGGCAGTCAAGGGGCTCCCTCCACGTGGCTGACTTCTGCTGCTCCTGGAAGATTTGGTTAAATGGGCCCCCACCTTGGGAGGCTTTCTCTGTGTCCCCGCTTTTCTCCCACAGAGCTCCAGCCACACTTCCATTAAAAACCAATTACAAGGGATTGTTAATAATCTGTTTACTTGTCTGTCTTCCCGATAGGCTGTGAATGCCTTTGGTGGATCTCATGAGGGAAGAAAATCTCACCAAATCAATAAACTAATGGAAAATATAACAAACAAAAATGAGAAAGAGAGAAGAATTATGTGTTATTTATCCTTCTATTCCTAGCACTTGGCACTGTGCCTGGTGCTGTAACAGGTGTTCAGGAAATAAATGTTTGCTGAATTGAATGATGCATCTCTTCGAGGGCTGTGACCATGCCTCGTGTTTGCATCCCCTCAGCAAGTAGCATGATTTAGTGCACAAGATAGGCGATATCTAATTTCATGTTGCATAAATGAATCTACCTTGAGATGTGAGTCCATCAGCACATGGAACAGAATATGCAATGATAATGAGACATTCTTGCAACAATGTAGAGTTCTCAGAGCACTTGCATAATTCAGGAGACTTCTGAGGAGCAGCCACCAGGAAGCAGGCACTGTGCTGGGTGTTGGTGGGTGGTACCTGACAAGACAGAGTTTCCATGCACTTGCCAGAGGAAGCTGAGGGTCAGGTTATCGTACAGCAGACTTGAAGTGGATGAATCAAACCTCATTATCTCATTTTACAGATGAGGATACCACGGCAGATTGAGATACTTATCTAAGCGATCAGCCGAGACTCCAATCTGAGTCTTCCACCTGCCAATTCCCTTTGCTGGAGAGTGGGAAGAACTGCCACATCCGGGACATAGGGCCTTTCCCTGAGGAAAACAGCAATTGTCTCTGGGCTGCAGACCATGTTGGACTCTTCTGAAACATGAATTTTACAGCTGGAAGGGGCCTTGGGGAGCATTTGGTTCAACAGCTTTTTTTCATAGATAAGGAAACCGAGGCTCAGAGAACTGAAATGATTTTCCTTCACATTATTAGGTATAGTCAGGAAGCCATAAATTCTTGGAGTGAAAAGTTCTCAGATATTTTATAGTGAAGGAATTTAGAACCAGAGACCTAAAATGATTCGCATAAAATCATACAACTAGCCAATGGCAGAGCTCCAAAAAGAACCCATCTCTTGGTTCCCCGCTCTCACTACTATTTGTGAAAAACCTCAAAGCTTGTATCTGTTGTTCATCAAAAAATATAAAGAGTGTCCACAGCACCTTTAATTATAATAGCCCCAAAGTATAAATAACAAAAGTTTCCACTGATGGTAGAATTGGTAAAAGCACTCAAGGGAATACCATGCAGCAATGAAAAAGAATGGGCCATAGCTTCACAAAACGAGGTGGGCTGATACTAACAGATAAAGTGACCAGAAAAAGAAGTCAGATCAGAAAAAGAGTCTATACTACACGACTCCACTCTCATGAAGTTCAAGAATAGGCAAACTAGTGACAGAGGTCCCAACAAGAGTTACTACACTGGCGGGCTGTGGTCTGGGAAGGGTCACGAGGGACATGTCCAGGGTGCTAGAAATGTTCTGTGTCTCGGTCTGAGTGGTGGAATCACAGGTGTAAACATATATAATTCCTCGAGTTGTCCTCTTAAGGTCCGTGTGTGTTTCTGAATGCCAGTTATATCTCAATGGATTTGATGAATGAAAAAGAGAGAAGCTTCTCATTGTCCTCTCCCGTTGCTCACCACAGCTCTGGGAGGTAAGACCTGTGCTCAGAGTATGAAGGGTTTTGCTCAGGGAATTTGCTGGTCAACCCCACAGCCCAGGGAATGTGCCTGCCCAGCCACAGCTTTACAGGAAATCTCAGAGGGTTTCAAGACTTCAGTCAACAGAGAGAATGTTTTAAGTTCCTGAGGGAGTTTATAAATGTGTTAATTACAGTCATCAAGATTTTGTATTGCAGTGAATGCTTATCTAATGGGTTTAGATTAGGCAATTTACTCAACTTGCTTGTTATTTCTCAATTAACTTCTGAAATCTTTCTCTGACTTTTCAACTTATACCAATGAAGCCCCTGGAGTTTGGATTGAAGGGATTTCTTTTAAGTACTATGTATAGTTTGCTTTACCAGCAGAGAGTGGTGGAGGCAATTTCATATTTACACCTGCACCTTGGTTCTTTGAATTTTTGGCTTGTCTTGCTTTTGAGGAAGAATCTTTATCCACACAAATACTAACTGCAGCTTTATTTATAATAGAAACTAATTGGAAGCAAATAAATGTCCAATGATGAAGAATGCCTATGTGAACTACGAGCCATCTGCTAGATGGAATTCAACATGGGGACTGCAAATAGACAGCAGCCTGAAGAGTGCCTACAGAGGTTAAGGGGAAAAAACAAGTAAAACTATACACATAGTGGGTCTCAACTAAGCAAAGCTACACGTTTCAAAAATATATATATATATAATAAAAACATATATATATATACATATATGTACGCACACACTGAAATGTGAACAGTGATTATATTTAGCTAAGAAAACTAGAGTATTTTGCTCTTCTTTCTCCTTTTCTGTATTTTTCAAATTGTCTTTAATGAGGATGTACTACATTTATAGTTAAAAAATGGTAGCTCTGAGGACAAAACAAATTAATTTTTCAAGTCTTTGTGGTGTACTCTCTAAATGTCCATTTTTCAGAGCTGTTGAGTGCCTCATACTACTAATTACATTATATTCTTTTTGCTTTGAGGTATTACTTTTTTTTATTGAAGTAGAGCTAAGATACAATGGCATATAAGTTTCAGATGTAGAGCATAATGATTTGACAATTCTACACATTGAGCTATGCTCACCATAAGCAGAGTTACCACCTGACACCATATGACATTATTATAGTATTATCGACCATCTTACCCATGCTGTACTTTTCATCCCCATGAATGATTTATCTTATGACTGGAGGTTTGTACCTCTTAGTCCGCTTCACCTGTTTTGGCCACCTCTCTAACTCTGGCTCCTCTGACAAACACCAGTTTGTTCTCTCTGCTTATGATTCTGATTCTGTTACTTTGTTTTTAGATTCCACATAGAAGTGAAATCATATGATATTTATCTTTCTCTGTCTGACATGTTTCACTTAGTGTAATACCCTGTAGGCTGCAAATGGCAAAATCTCATTCTTTTTCAAGGCCAAGTGATATTTCCTTGTGTGTGTGGATCGACATACTTATATATCTTCTTCTTTATTCATTCATCTACGGATGGACACTTAAATGGCTTCCATATCTTAGCTATTGTAAATAATTCTGCAATAAACATAGAGGGGCATATAACTTTTCAAATCAGTGTTTTTATCTTCTTTGGGCAAATACCCAGCAAGGGAATTATTGGATTATATGGTATTTCTATTCTTAATTTTTTTGAGGGACCTCCATACTGTTTTCCACAGTGGTTGCACCAATTCACATTCCAACCCACATTCTCTAGGATGGATCACATGTTACGCCACAAAACAAGTCTCAACAAATTTTAGAAGACTGCAATAATATCAAGCATCCTTTTGGACCACAATAATATGGAAGTAGAAATCAATTCCAAGGAAAAAAAACTGGAAAGAACACAAACACATGGAGGCTAATCAACATGGTGGTAAACAACCAATGAGTCAATGAAGGGATCAAAGAGGAAATAAAAAATAAATACACAGAGACTAATGGAGATGAAAACACAACAGTCTAAAATCTTTGGTATGCAGCAAAAGCAGTTCTAAGAGGCAAATTTATAGTAACAGCATCGTACTTTTAAGCCAGTAAACTGAGGCTTATTAGGCCATAACTTTGTGTCTGGGGCTTCTCATAGCACCATATGGGATAAAATAAAAATGTATCAGGGCAAACAAGAGTGACAAAAGCAATGGAAAAAAACATGCTAATGGAATAATGAAAACTAAGTTTATTTTGACCTATTTCCTGTTAGTTAAAATAAGATATCTTGATGGGATGCCTGGGTGGCTCGGTTGAGTGTCTAACTCTTGATTTTGGCTCAGGTCATGATCTCTGGGTCATGAGATAGAGCCCCGAGTCGGGTTCCTGGCTCAGCGGGGAGTCTGCTTTTCTCTTTCTTGCCCTCTCCCTCTGTCCCTCCTCCTGCTCCTGTTCTCTCTCTAAAATAAATAAATAAATCTTAAAAAAAACCACATGTTATTTCCAACACATTCATAGCTGAAGGTGGGTATGATCCCATTCATTGATTCCATAAGCATTTCTAACCTCTTGTCATGAGCCAGAGGAAGGATTTCAGTCGCTCCCCTGGGACATCCGGGTGATGCAAGCCATTGAGTGATGTGGGTACAGATGCCGCAGGATTGGCACTGAGGAGCTGGTAAAGGCTTTGGGAACCAGGGATGGCCTCCCTGGGCCTCAGGGGGTAGGATGTGGATATGTGGAGGTGACAGGGAAGATAGTCCCACAGCTCAGCAAATCAGGGAGGTGAGAACGTTCCCATGATCTGATAGTCATAAGGAAAAAGGATCCTTAAGTAGACAATGAGGCTAGACTCTGGGACAGGCTGTCTTGTCATTCAGATTTTGGCCTCTAATTGTCACCTCTGCAGAAAGGCCCGGTTTGAAACAGCCATCCACTCATTTTCCATAGGATCTAATCTTAAATTTATACAGACCATTTATCAGTATTGGTTAGGTTTCTTGGTTGGTAGCCTTTCAAAAAAAGCATCGTTTATTTCCTTCCATTAGAATGGAAAATCCAAGAGAACAGGGACTATGTGTGTCTTATTTGTAGCTTAATTCTTAGAGCCTAACAGAGAGCCTAGAAAAGAAAACCTTCACTAAGTATTTGTTGAGTGAATTAATTGGTTCTATAGGAACACCAAAGAGAGTTCCTAGCCAGGACAGAAGTAGGGGGGGTGGAAGTCAGGGAAGGCTTCCTGCAGGCGGTGACAGTTGAGGTGGGCCTTGAGGGATGAGTAGGTTCTTTCCAGAGTCAGGAGTGAGAGGGCTGAGAGAAGACAGGAAAGACACTGCAGAGCACGGGGACAGCCCAGGCAAGAGTTGGTGGAGAAGAATGGTGTGGGAGAAGCTGGAAAGAATGAAGGGGGGGTGTCCCTAAAGGTGAGGCTCAAAATGAGGCAGGAGCCAGGCACCAGCATGACCTGGAAGCTTCCATTTCTTTGGAGGACAAGGGAGATCAACTGGAGGGTTGCAAGTGGGACATGACATGATCAGATCTACGTCTTAGGAAGTTTGGCCATAAGGAAAGACACATTTGGGTGACACAAACCTTGGGGGGAGGACCCCTGGCCCCCAAGGCCTGGCCTGGAATTATCGACCAGGACGTGGTGTTCTCCTGATGAACAGAAACCCTTTTACAGACTGCAGCACACAAGGCCAGTCTGAGACATTGCTGGGTCCAGTCAAAAACAAGACCACTCCACAGTGGTGTCTGGACACAAGGCCCAGTGTCCAAACTGCAAAAATAACCAGACACTCCCCTTTTGTGGCTCATGTAAGTGATTGCGCCTTCTGTACCCATTACAGTTCTTACGGTGCTCTGTTCTTCCAGCTTTATGGGTAAGATTTACCAAAATACCTCATCTTAGAATTACCCCCCATTTCCTGGCTGACAGTCCAGGGCCAAGCCCTGCTTCCTCAGACCCTCTTCCAAAGTACCGAATGCAAATCTTGCTCCTACAAGTCCCTCCTGGTACCTCTTACTAAGACATCTCGTGATATCCCATTCCACTCACGCTGCTCCCTCCCTGGAAGAAGCAATAGGTTTGCTCAGCTGCAGACGTGTTCCTGGTGGTCTTGGCTGGAAAGCCAGGACACAAAGCAAGGATATGGCTCAAAGGTTGTAACAATCAACAACACACTGGAACCCACTGTTACATTTCCAGGAGTTTTGCAAACGGTGGTTAAACACTTCACTATGAATAATTAAATTATATAAACTTCCAATTAAATAAGTTTAATTATATTGAGACAATAGTAATGCATCCTCAATACTCATTACTTCTTAATTCTTTTATTACATTTCACTATCCTCTATCCTCCCAGGCTATGCATATCTATTTTATCTGCATGGTGGAGACAGTAGAAAATCAGGCACTACCGTGCACTCTTCCCAATCCCATGTTTAGTGATATCATGTTGTAAGTTTGACATATGCCATAGCGGGAGTATGTATACCATGGAAATTGGCAAACACTACAAATCAGAGCTTCTCCTGATCTCCTTCCTCCGGCTGGTTGGTAAACCAGTACACCACCCTTACGCTAAGCTGCAAATGTTGACGCCTTGCACCAGGGCACCAAGAACAGGGCAGATCAGTGGGTGAACTCCAGGACTATTTAGGTGATACGAGAATTGACAGGGAAGAGAATTAATTATCTGAGTTTTTTCTCTGTCCTCTTGTATGTAAAGTACAAAGTACTTGGCTCCTTGCCTAAGGAGGCCTGTCTTTAGTACCAGGATATTTCTGATTCCCCATACACTGACCTGGGTCCTGCCTGCTCCCAGCTGATTTCTGGCCTTTGTCTTGAGAGCCATCTGGATGAGGGGCCCTGCTTAGCCATCTCCCAGATAGCTCACCATTATCAATTAAGAGAACAAGACAAGCTGTGTCATAAATTTACTACGAGGGATGGCTTAGAAATAAATATGCATAAAGTTTGTTAACTTTTTTTAAAAGATTTTATTTATTTGACAGAGAGAGCACGAGCACAAGTGGTGGGGGGGGCGGCAGCAGAGGGAGAAGAAACAGGCTCCCCGCTGAGCAGGGAGCCTGATGCATGCAGGGCTCGGTCCCACGACCCTGGGATCATGACCTGAGCTGAAGGCAGATGCTTAACTGACTGAGCCACCCAGGCACCCCAAAGTTTGTTAACTTTTTAAAATGTTTCAATCAGCATTAAAATTTCACTTAGGGGAGCCTGGGTGGCTCAGTGGTTAAAGCCTCTGCCTTCAGCTCAGGTCATGATCTCAGGGTCCTGGGATAGAGCCCCACATTGGGCTCTCTGCTCAGCAGGGAGCCTGCTTCCTCCTCTCTCTCTGCCTGCCTCTCTGCCTACTTGTGATCTGATCTCTCTCTGTATCAAATAAATAAATAAAATCTTTAGAAGAAATTTCACTTAGAATAAATCAGATAACAGAAAAGCATAGGGCAGCTAGAAAAAGATGAAAAGGGGAGTCATAAATAACCTTAAATATCACGGCACTGGGTGGGGAACAAGAGCCGTATGGTCGGAAGGAAGGGGCTTCCTCCAGTAATGGTATCTGGCACCTTAACAGTCCAGGTGATTATGGTAATAAAATACTGACAAAGCATAAAGCACTGCATCAGTGCTGAGCTATTCCTGGGCCATTCTATCACAGTAGGAGGGGGTCAGTACAAGTTCCGCTTCCTGCATGGAGCCCTGCTAGATTGAGATCTTCCGGTTCCTTCTAGGTGCCTTTGTCAGAACCCCAGCAGCTCTGTACCCGGGCGCAAGGCCTCACATGCTGTAACAACATGGCCATTTGCAGGCTGTGCTTGGGGGTCTGGCATCCTGCTCCCTGCTCCTGTTGCCCTCTGCACAGGGGCTGCCCCTCACAGGGTTGCAGCCTTACGGGGTTCTCCATAAAGCTGTGTGCGATCGCCTGGTGAGTGTGAAATTTTCTCCTCTGAACGGTCTCTGCTCCCACATGATAGTCCTGCTACACCAACCCCACCAGTCCATGGAATATTCGAACTCTTCCACCTACCCCGGGAATCAGGTGTTGTATGAAATTCCCACTTTGTAGGTTGGAGAACAGAGGCTCAAGAACATCAAGCAGCCTGCAGAAGACTTCAAGCCTAGTTCCCCTCAGTCTATCACCCTTTCCCCGTTGTTTCCCAACAGCTGGGTGGCTTCTGCCACTGTCTGATTTCCTCTTGCCTTGCTTCCCCCTGACGGTCAGACCAATAACCATTCCAACTACAAACACAACTGCCCCTGCCCCTGTCTCGAGCTCAGAGCGCTTCCATGTTTGTCATCTTAATCTGCACCATGACTCCACTTCTAGCCTTGCAACCTTGGGCATGACCTTAACCTCTCGGGGCCTCTGTTAACTTCAATTACCACATTCATCAACATAACATCCAAGTGAGGCAGGGAAGATTTTATTAGTAGTAAATTATTAATAAGTATGCATTAATAATGACCTCTTAAACTTTTATAACTGTTCAGAGTTTACAAAGCACTTTCTCAAGCGTTTTTGCATCTCTTCTTCCAGTCACTCTGTAAGGCCAGAGGAGAGGCCTTATGATACTGTCCCAATGTGAGGGTAAAGAAACTGAGGCCTACAGAGACTCCAGCAGCATTTTATAAAGAATGTTTTAGGAGCATATTAATCCCAGGGAATACCTGGGGGGAAAGGGCTGAGTGGGAAATAACTGCATGCTATATTCCCTGCTTAGAAAAAGTGCACAGCATGTTAAAGGCCCTGATAAGTCCCGCAGTCAGGAAACCTGCTGAATTTTGTTTAAACCATATTTGTGTAAACTTACCTAACCACAAAAGATCCCCTCACTCTCTGAACAGTTATCAGTATTTTGTGAAACTGAGTGAGTTCCTGGGGAGCTCCCGTTCTGTAGAACTGACCTTTCGTATTGTCTGGACTAAACAATTTAATCAAGATTATGAGGCCGTGAGAACTGCTCTGTCTAGGAGTCCATATGCCATTGGGGGGGTCATTAGCAGAAATGAATTACAGCCCTCTGTTCATGATACATTGAACTACCTTTATGGTTCAGTTTCCTGTCTGCTTTGGCAAGTGAAAGTCATTGTTGCCAATGAAATGCTGAGCCTGGACACCGAGCTAACTTTACATCACTGTGAGGCTGGCCCAGACTTCTCCTGTGTTGGGGGTTGCATTCCTCCTTACACTTCCAGCCAGGAGTACAGGGCCTGGAGATTGGGAAAAGGTGTATTGATGCTTCTGTGTCCGTCTTTCAAGTCTAGCAAGACTGTGTAGTGTAGATAAAAATTCTGGGGTCTTGTTGGTTCTTCTTTCTTAGTTGTTCTGAACATTGGAGACAGTAGTCCAGATACTGAATGCCAACGATCAGGTAAAGAGACTAAAATAGTTGCTCACAACCAGGAACAATCCCCGCTCCCCTCCACCCTGTTCTTTCTGCAGGGGACACTTGGCAGTGTCTGGAGACATTCCTGGCTGTCATCACGAGGAGGTGCACGAATGGAGAGAGGCCAGGGATGCCGAACACCCTGATGCTGAGTACCCAATGCACAGGAGAGCCCCCCCCCCCCAACAAGGAATCATCCTGCCCCAAATGTCAGTAGTACTAAGGCAGAGAAATGCTGGACTACAGGTCTACCCCCAATGACTGTGGCAGTGGAAAGCAGTGGAAAGAGCATGGACTGCCTGCCCGAAAGCCAGGGTTCACGTCCTGGCTCCCCCAGTGTGAGCGAGACCTCTGGGGCCGGTTGGCAAGCCCCGACACTTAGACCCGGTGGTGGGCCGCAGGTGCGTCGGTGTGACCCCCTGCTGGGCCTGGCCCCACAGCCATCTGTCCAGGAGACCTTCCATCTGCACTCTCTTCTACCACCTGCAGGCTGGGCACCCACTGGAGGATTCTGGGGTCCCATCAAGACACCACATCAGAGGTTCTGAAACTTAAGTCCTTGAATCCCCCAAGAGGGTCACAGCCACAGGAATATGGGGACGGGGGAGCCATGACCTCTTTACTTTCATGAATCACTCATTGAAAGACTGAATCATCGAATCCCTCATTTTTTCAGCTGCAGTCTAACCATTCCTGTGACTTCTTTTCCAGTAGGAATCAAAGATTTTTTCATATCGCATCACAGTTGTTAAACCAATATCTCAAAATGTCATTTTCACTCATTGCTACTTAGTAATTACAGTAGTTATCAGCTAGCTCTTGCTTAGTAATGCACTAATAAAGAAGCACACATTACTATAGCATAATTTGCTCTTTTTATTTTAATATTTTGATAACCATTTCACATTCGGTTTCCTTTGTTATCCTACGTATTTTATTTTACTCATTGACAAGCATTACGCAGAGAAGGGTTCCCAGGCTGCACCAGACTCCCCGAGGGGTTCCTGGGACAAGAAGGGTCGGAGCCACTGCTCTCTGAATAACTGTGTGAATCACAGTCCTCCCTCCCAGGACAGCCCCATGCCATCCCTGGGAGGCCCTGCCAACCCACACTGGGGCACAGTGTGAGCAAGGCACCAACCTTTCTTGTGTTGAACCACTGAGATTTGGGAGATGCTTGTCACAGTGCTTAGCCTATCCTGACCCTCACTGATGAACCCTGCCAAGCTTGTCCACGACCTCTAAGCCTGGCTTCCCAGCTTCTTGGGAAGGATCCTAACTGTCCATATGGTGGCTGGAAAGAGTAAGGGGGAGCATGTGTGGTGTGCGGCACAGGTGAATGGGTTACTATGAATCGCCAAGCAGGGGTGCTTTTCCCTGAGCCAGGGGTCAGCGAACTATGAGCCACCTGTTTTTGTAAACAACACTGTATTAAACACAAGCCCCCGCGTTTGTTTATGGATTGTCTGTGGCCGCCCTCATGGCAGAGCTAGGTACTTGAGGCAGAGATCAAGGGGCCCTGGAAGCCTAAAATATTTACTATTGGGCTCTTCAAGAACAAGTATGCCCACTGCTGCCCTAGCCCTAAGCCCTGCTTTTCTCAGTTGGGTGGTGGTGCCGAGGGAAAAGCTGTAGACCCTTTTTGTGGATAAAAACCCTGGAGAGATGCTGTCTATCCTCTTCAGACCCAACAGTGAGGCTGGGGTTGGGGCAGCAGGCAACAAAGAGCATGCTTAGGGCACCAACAGGATTCCGAGCCCCAAACGGCAGCCCCTTTGCCATTTACTTGCACTGGTTCAATATATGGATGCTTCCCCGGGCTTGTTGCTTTTGATCAGGTGGACAGACAGCCTTCTATCTGGCGGACGTGCCTAGGGCAGAGCACCAAGGGAAGTTTGTTCTATATCCTTCTGGCCGTATTACTCTTCCTAAAGATAGTATCACTCCCAGTTTACAGATGAGGAAACGGAGTCATGATGGGTTACGGGAGTGTGTGCTGGAAGGTACCAGATAACAGACCAGTGCCTTCAGTGATCACACACTTTCCTTAAACCGCCACCAGGAGGACGCAGGTTTGGGGGAGCTGGTCCCAGGATCTGCCCCAGATGGTGTCATCAGTAGGTGGCAGAGCGGGTGTGTTAACTCAGTTTGGTTTCATGGCCACCATGGTGGACCCTGCTCCACACTGCTTCCTGCATCACTTTTGCTGCCACTGGCGTCCGTGTCAAAGGACCTCTGTGCGCGTGGTTATGGAGGAAAGTGGTGGCAGGGCCTTGGCCGTAATCCAGTCTGGAACGGCCTTTCATGTGACCCCAAGTCAACTCTTGTTTGTCCTCTGCTGTTGAATGCTGTGTGGTCCCGAGTCAGTCATTTAACCTCTCTGAGCCTCGGCTTATTCAACTGTCAAAACGGAATTATTATCATCTTTATCCTTCTTCCCTGGGTAATTTAGCACTCATTCAAAGATAAAAAAAGGAAAAAAAATAAGTTGAGTAGAGTTTTCTTTTTTTAGTCTCAGCATTGAAAAAAAGTATTTTTCTTTGAAAGACTCGTAACACTGACAGCTGCCAAAATTAGCATCTGGCTCTTTTCCTTTTATTTAAGTATATCTTATTTGATTCCGTTATTTTGGCACAGTGTCGGAAGATACGATGCCAGTGCAAGAAGGAAGTTTAAGAGTTTCATCCTCAGCCAGCTTTTAGTTTAGCAGCTGGGAAAACAGGGGTCCCAGGATGGCTAGCAGTTGTTTTGGGCCCCCTAGGAAGTGTGAGCTGAGGCTGGAACTCCGGCCCTGGATTTCCAGGGACTGTGCTCTCATCACTTTATTGCATCTTGAAGGACGGATCTGCTGCAGGTGCTTGATTTCATGACGATGGTTCATCAAGCATGGACGTCACCATGGACGGGTCCCCCTCCTCTGGGAGCAGATGTGCCCACTCTGTTAAATCCACCAGCTCCGGCTTAAAGACCCCGGTGGGAAGGGTGCCTCTGCCACCGAGAGCTATGAGGCCATGGGCTCATTTCTTGCCCTGCCTGCAGAGTCTCTGTCTCCCTGCCCGTTGTTAAGTTGGGATTGGGCTAGTCCCTACCTCGTAGATGCTGAGAGGCTAAAAAAGATGAGGGGGATAAAGCACACCTCATAAAGTCCCCGGCATATGGTAAGACTCCGTAAATGCCTGCTGTGCAACATTGTTCTGGCAGCTAAGGTAAGGATCCTACATCGAGTCCAAACCAGCACAATCCACTCACAGGGCAGGGAAGAGGCTGTCATGTAGCGCCCTGAGGCCCATAAAAAAGATGCCCAGAAACAAGGCATTAGTAGCCATGGCTATTTGCTCAGTTTCATGGTTGAGAAAGACTGCGTGCTAGAAAATCCCTGTGCATTGAGGCCTCTTACTCGAACCTCACTAAATGAGAGTTTTAAATACATATTTATTTCCTGTTCTGATATCAGTGAGTAGGAGCAGTGAGGAGATCACCCATAAACAACTTAAATCTTCTGAGTCCCATCTTCTGCGGGAAGGTTTCTGGGCACCAAACAGTTGGCACTGAGCATCTGATTTCATGTGTACCTGGGGCCCCCATGGTGGCTGCTTCCTTCCTGGCCGCAGAGCTGGGGTTCAGCACTCGGTGGCTGCTGGGATCCAGGGCAGCCCAAACCTGCAAACTCTCACTAACCGTGAAAAGTCTTTAAGCGCTAAGCTTCGATGAGGTTGATGCCCAGGAACTAGGCTTTTCATCCATAGATGAAGTCACAGGCTCTCTGGTTTACAACCAACCAAGCTCTGAGTGAAGCCCTGCAGGGGTGGGAGCTGTTTGGGGCTAATTAGTCTCATTAAGAAACTGTTGATGAGCTAATGGAATCAAAATGTAGTCACAATCTGAAGTCACTTAGCAGATTTGCAACCTAAAAATAAAGTAACTTTCTGGCATTTTCCCAGGGTCTCCAAGTGCCATGTTTGTATTTACCTCTGGGAGGAAGAAGTTCTTTCTCCTTGGCTGAGCCAGAGCCTGGAGACCAAAGAGGCTCCTGGTGCCCTTTTGAACTTCTTCTTCTTTTTTTTTTTTTTGGATTGAGAGGTCTGTCCAGCAGAGTTCCCTACCTACTCTACTCTTTGCATCTGGATCCAAACCCTGGAGCTCTGCTCAAATCTGACTCCCTATCTGAAGTGTGTGCTTTCTCTTTCCCTCTTTCTCTCTCTCTCTTGTTCTTTCTGTCTTTGATGATTTACTCTATGCTGGGTTATCCTATGCATTTTCTCATTTAATCATTACAAGCGCCATATGATATGGTCGCTACCACCATTCAAGTTTTATAAATGAGACTCAGGTTAAGTGACTCTTCCCAAGTCCCCTGGCTAGAAAGTGGCAGACCCAGAATTTGAACCCCCAAAGTCTGACTCCAGGACCGAACCCCCCATGTAAGACTGCCTTCAACTGTGAGCACATAGAATGTTCTCAGTCTGCATCCACACCATTTCCTATGTCAATGTGTTCTTGTCTTGTGCATGGACAATGGGAATCCCCGACTGACACATACACAGTAGGCATTCAGTAAATATTTGTTGCATGACTCCATAGGTTATAAACTTCTTGAGAGTAGTGATTTTGTTTTATAGAGCTGGGGACCCTCCCCCACAAATTCCTTGCACTCTTTTGAGCTCATAGTTTGAGCCTATTACATTTTTCCTGACTATCAGATAGTCCTATTTATTGGACAAGTTCTTTCTCATATCTAGGTGAAATCTCTGACAGAGCAATTTAAACTCATTTCCTTTAGTCTGAGCCATGTTCGAAATGTCCATCTGAACCTGAAGACTACTGCACACCAAGCCACCATAAGAGGAGAGAAAATCATGGAGTTTAGTCTGAGGACCTAAGTTTGAATCTCATTCTGAAACCTATTCACTGTGACCTTTGCCAGCTGGCCCAAGATTCCTGAGTCTCAGTTTTCTCGATTCTTCTTGATCACCCAGACCACCTCATAGAGCTGGTGTGGGGATTAAATTAGATAATATACATTGCATCAACTTGTACATCCATAAGCTGGTGACCGTAAGCTGGTGGTGGAATAACTGAGTTGTGGAGGGGCACCTGGGTGGCTCAGTGGGTTAGGCATCTGCCTTCAGCTCAGGTCATGATCTCAAGCTCCTGGGATCGAGCTCTGCATTGGGCTCTCTGCTCAGCAGAGGGCCTGCTTCCCCCCCTCTCTCTGCCTGCCTCTCTGCCTACTTGTGATCTCTCTCTGTCAAATAAATAAATAAATAAATAATCTTTAACTGAGTTGTGGCTCCTTCTGGTGAGCAGATCAGCAAAAATCTTGAGGATGTCTTTCCCAGGTCAAACTACTGAGGAGAAGGCCTATGGATGCTTAATTCTATCTACCATTCTCCCTTCAAGTATTTATTGTGCACTTACTGCATGCATGGTAGGCCCTGGGTGCCAAATGCTGGATATTCTATGCCAGATAGGCAAAGCCACACAAAACACAGTCCATGGTGCCTATAGGCTGAATGAAATAGAGACAGGTGAATCTCCAAGCACCATGCTGTTGGTCAAGTTCAATGAAACGGGTGGAAGGAGGGAGAACCAGTGTATCATGAATATCTACTAAACCTTGAAATCATCCTTGACTTTTCCATTTCTTCTATATCCCATGGCCCATCTCCCAGCAAATCACGTCAGCCCTATTTCAAAATACACCATGAATACGACCATTTCTCATCCAAAACTTCCATTTTTTTTAAAAGATTTTATTTATTTATTTGAGAGAGAGAGAGAGAGCGAGCATGAGTCAGAGGCAGGGAGCGGGAGAAGCAGGCTCCCCGCTGAGCAGGAAGCCCAATGCAAGGCTCAATCCCAGGACTCCGGATCATGACCCGAGCTGAAGGAAGACACTTAACTGACCGAGCCACCCAGGCACCCCCCAAACCTCCCACTCTTCACCATTCCACCTACAATAGCACCTACATGCTCTTGTTATCACTACCCTCTTGCTTAATCTATCTTCAAAGGACTCCACGGTGCTGCACATATAGTTACTTGTTTAGGTGTATATCATCCTCCACCCCAGAGAATGGAAGCTCCATGATGGCTTGTTTGGTTCACTGATGTCTTCCTAGCACATAGAACAATGTGCACATGGTAGGCATTCAATAAACGTAAACAGATAGAATGTAAAAGGTTGTGCCCCAGAAACACAGAGAAAGGGCATCTCACAGGACTTGGAGGGGCAAAGAAGAAGGTGCCACTTGCTTTGAGGTTTGAAGAACTGAGAGGTATTAGCTAGACAGAAAGTGTGTGGGCGAGTGTATTTCGTGGAAGGTCCAAATACTGTATTCAAAGATCCAAAGACCACGACGACTTTGGAGAACTTTGAGTGGTTCTACATGGAGTGATGTCCAGAATCCTTCTACAATGATCTCAGGAGTACATTCAGCCTTTCCCCCCATCACCTTCTTTTCTCTTGAATAATTTGCTGTAGGTTTAATGAACTGACATATTTTTAAAGCCTTTTCCCAAGCTCTGCTCTTTCCAACCTGGGCAATTCTTTATTTTCTTTATTTTTGTTTTTGCTTTCCTTAGTCTTTAACAGGCATAAAATATCCAGATGAAGAAAAGAAAACGTTCATTTCTTTCTTTACATGCTGTCTTGCTGGATCCCAAACACCGTGAAATGAGTTGGTGAAATGCCAGGATCATCCCATCCAGAGCGCTGGCAGAGGGCCGTGTGGGCCAGGCCAGGTTGGATCAGTCGACCCACAGGAAGCCTTGGAAGGATGTAGCCCCCACAGGATGGCTCCTCCAGCTCTAGCCAAAGGCAATGCTTCACCAGTGTTTTCTGCCCATGGCTGGATGCTGCTTGGGAAATGAACCACGTTCACTTTGGAATACCAGTTACCGTGGGGCTATTTTATAGTTCCGCTCATCCTTTTTACTTCCTCAGCACATATACTCTTTCTCCTCTGTTCTCTCTGGAAAGAAGAGGATGAAGGGTACTCATGATGGAGGGAGAATGGGGGTGAAACGATAATTGCATTTTCCAGGCTTCAGAGCCAGAGGCCTCCATGCTCCTGGAGTTGAACCAAGTGATGAAGACAGCTTTTAACACTGCAATGCTCTATCTGTGCTCCTAGTGGTAGAATCTGGAATCTTGGTGTTTCAGCTTCAAAAATGGCGATCCATCCATGTCCATTAATCCAACCCCCCTTTCCAAACTTATCTCTCCTTACGCAAGCAAGCTAAACAACAACCATTTATTAAGGCATTAAGATGTGCCTGGCATCCTCCTGCACACTGGAAATCATGACCTCCTTTATTCTTCTCTCTAACCCTTCCCTAAGCTAGGGCCACGTCCACCCACCCCCTGCCACCATCATGCTCAGTCAGTCCACCTTGCTTGACTGGCCTTCTAAGCACTTTCCATAACTCTACTCCATGAGATAATGTATTTACTTTTTTTGAGCATCACTCTCCTAAATGAAAATGAAAATGTCATAAGAACAGAGACTCTTTTTGTTTTGCTTTGATAACTGCTATCTCCTCTATGCCTCAAGCACATAATAGGTACTCAAAAAATATTTGTTGGTGGGTGAATGTTTTAGTACCCTTTTACCGAGGAAGAAACCAAGCATTTAAAAGGGAAATAAATGGCCCAAGGGCGCCTGGGTGGCTCAGTGGGTTAAAGCCTCTGCCTTTGGCTCAGGTCATGATCTCAGGGTCCTGGGATCGAGGCCCATATCGGGCTCTCTGCTTGGCAGGGAACCTGCTTCCCCTCTCTCTCTGCCTGCCTCTCTGTCTGCCTCTCTGCCTACTTGTGATCTCTCTCTCTCTGTGTCAAATAAATAAATAAAATCTTAAAAAAAAAAGAAATAAATGGCCCAAGATAACAGACTCAGGATGAAGATGAGGGTGGAGTGGGACCAACATCTGATCCCAGGCTGGCCAATTTCAAAGATGTCTCTTTTAATATATTCTTTCATGCCCCCTACACACTAAGGGGACCAGGATTAGAGTGAAGCAAGTGAGGCATTCATCTCAGTGAAGAATTTAAGGGGGTACCAAAAAAATTAGTAATTAAAATAATATTTTAATGCACTATTTAAAAAAATATCAAAATTTCTAATGCCCTAAAACCATGATGCACAAAACTTCAAAATTATAAAGAAAGAAAAAATCGGTATTACCGATTCTTCCTTTTGCCTCGGGCTCCAGTGTGGTTCAGCCAGCAGTGATGTGCCCTTACTTAAAACATGGATATCACCCTGACCCCTGCCCAGTGCTCCAGTCAGTTGTGCAATGAACCTCTTGTTCCTCAGGTATTTCTTCCCTCCAGGCCTCTGCTCACGTGTTCCTGAACTTTGGGATAATTACCTCTTGAACTACTTGCACTTTTGTGTGTCCTGCAGATCTCGCTAAGCCATAGTGGATGGTCACGGACCACAGTGTGGCATCTCCCATGCACGGCTGCTCAGGGGCATGGATGGCACATGTTCTGCCTTCCTCACTTCGCTAACCGGTGGCCCTCTCCCAGGATGGCCTTGGCACTGATCCCCCAGTCGGAGCTCTGATTGTCAGAATTATGGTCTGTATTGCTACGTGGTCCAATTACTGGGCTGTTTCGTTGCATTTCTCTTATTGCTTTGTGAATGAGTGGAAAACAGAAAAATGAAAGAGCTGAGTCTAGCAAGAGGAATCATAAATCTTATAATCTAACTGAAATAAAAATGGAAATCATTAGGCAATGCTTCCTAAGCTTTAATCAGAGTCTTGCTGCAATCGCCTGTTGACTGTGTGTCCACATGTGGAAGAAAAGAACAGGATTAGAGAGCATGTACAGAAATTATATATTATCAAAGATTGAGTCAAAAGGTGAGGTTTAGTGAGGATTGTGATACCTATTTTTTCCCTATAATATCATTCTACAGTTGACCCTTGAACAATGGGGGAGGGGCACGTTAGTGGCACAGTTGAAAATCCACACAAACTTTTGACTTTCCCCAAACCTAACTACTACAGCCTACCTCTGTGGGAAGGAAGCATTGCTGATAACATAAACAGTCAACGTGTATTTTGTATGTTATATGTGTTATGTATCATGTTCTTACAATAAATTAAGCTAGAGAAAAGAAAATGCTATCAAGAAAATCATAAGAAAAAGAAAAACATTTACAGTATTACTGTATTTATTGAAAAAAATCCATATCAGTGGACCCATGCAGTTCAAATCTGTGTTGTTCCAGGGTCCACTGTAATTGTTAATCCAGAATGTACTCTGTGTCAGTTCATGTTAGTTCATGTAATCCTCCTAACAACCCTAGGAGCTAACTGCTAGTATTATCTGTTTTATCTGTTTATCTATTATGGGTGAGGAAACTGAGGCACAGAGAGACTAAGTAATCTGCCCGAGGCCACACAGCCAGTGACTATCAGAGCCAGAACTGAATCCAAGTAGTCTGGCTCCAGAATCCTAGCTCTTAGGACACCAAATCTCTTACGTAACATGTAGGTGGATTGGAATTGATGTATTTTACCTACGTTTTCATTATTAATTCCCTAAGGATTACATATAGAAGTCGTTCCCTACCCATGGCTCTCTCTCACTTTTGCTGGCCCTACTGCTTGCCCTTTTCCAGGGTTTGGGTGAAAAGCTCCCTTTTCACTTGCCTTCTCTGACAAGCTAGAAGTAGTCTTTCCTTCCAGAATGCCCTAGAGCACTTTTATTTCTTCATCTCTCAAAGTTCTTTATTATTCTTTTGTTCAACACATGTGTGACTCTCTGATTATGTGGATTGCATCTTTACATTGTGCAAAACGGCAATGAAGAAGGAACAGAAGAATGGGATCTACCCAGTAGAAATGGCCTCTGCTCCTCCACTCCAGAGATCACCATGGATTTTCCGTGACTTCTCTACATGGAGAATGGAACTCATAAAATGCTGTACAATTATCAAAGAAGTAAAGGGTACCAACTACTGAGAAGTATAGCTATCGGTGACTAATAATAACATCCTTTCACGGAGATGACCCTTCCAGGACACTGTCAGCAAAGTATGTCATGGACATGGTGGAATTAGCCCTAGGTTCTTCCAGAAAAATCCACCTTCAAGTCCCAACCAGGCCTCTGAAGCTCGGATGTGGGGAAGAGAGTTTCATCATGCATAAAATATGGATAATTACTCCTGCTCTATGTTCCCCCTGGGGTTGTTGTGACAGCAAATGAAAGAAGATACGAAATGACCTCTCAAGCTCTAAAGAAATGAGGAGTCTAGGCAGTGGTCATATTTCCCCTGGGTGGCTTGAATCGTTCTCAATCCATGTTTCACACGTCCTTCAAAGCCATGCGTGTTTGGGACACCGTGCTTTACTGCTAGGTCCTGCCTCTATCCTTTCTACCTGTCTCTGCTCTAGAAGGCTGGCCCTATGCTTATCACTGGCTCTCTTGCTTTCTGGCTTCCATTTGGGTTTGGCCACTGAGGGACCCTGGCAGAGACTGGAGCAAGGAAGGAGCAAAAGGCCAGATATTTATTCCATTCATCTGGCAAGCCTCTTAAGGCAGCCCTGTCTACCTGGCCATCTCCTTCATTCATCTCTTTTTTTTTTTTTTTAAAGATTTTATTTATTTATTTCACAGCGGGAGAGAGATCACAAGGAGGCAGAGAGGCAGGCAGACAGAGAGAGGGGGAAGCAGGCTCCCTGCTGAGCAGAGAGCCCGATGCAGGCCTCGATCCCAGGACCCTGAGATCATGACCTGGGCCGAAAGCAGAGGCTTTAACCCACTGAGCCACCCAGGAGCCCTCCTTCATTCATCTCTTTAGGTCTTTGGACAGTGACAGCCAGTGCTGGGCACTGCACTCTCCCTCTGGTTTCTCTACCCTCTCCCCAAACCTATATACACAGTCCCTCTAACGAACCCTCCTCCACTTATCCTGGTTTGTATTATTCTTTCCTACTGAGATCCTCACTGATTCACCCGCTCACGTTCCTACAGTTTCTTCATGAGTTCTTCAATCCAGAAGAGAGCTAAGCCACTTGCTCTGAACTCAAAGAGCTCATTTTTGGTTTAAACCAATTTTTGGCAAAGTGAGTAGCATGGAATATTCAATCTAATGGATATTAGTGACATTTAAAAAATGTTCATGTTCTTTTTCTTTCTTTTTTTATTTAAATTCAATTAGCCGATGTATAGTACATTATTAGTTTTTGATATAATGTTCAATGACTCATTAGTTGTGTATAACACCCAGTGCTCATTGCTCATCACATCACGTGCCCTCCTTAATGCCCATTACTGAGTTACCCCATCACCCCATCCACCTCCCTTTCTGCAACCCTCAGTTTGTTTCCCAGAGTCAAGAGTCTCAAATGGTTTGTCTCCCTCTCTTATTTCTTCCCCTTCAGTTTTTCCTCCCTTCCCCTATGGTCCTCTGCACTATTCCTTATGTTCCACATATGAGTGAAACCAAATGATAACTATCTTTCTCAGATCGACTTATTTCGTTTAGCACAATACCCTCCAGTTCCATCCATAGCAATATAAATGGTAGATATTCATGTTCCAATATCCTTGGGAGACACAGATTGAGCAAACCCCATAACCATCACCCCTCCTTTGTCTATGAGACTTTTTAGAGCATTAAATGAGCTATTACACATATTATATACCAGTAGGAGAGAACACACAGACACAGACACATGGACACACAGACACATGGACACACAGACACACACACAGACACACACACACACACAGTGTAACTGTAAAAAGCTATTGACTGAAAAAAAAAGCTATTGACTGTAAAACATATTACTATTTCAGAGACAGTACAATGTGAAAAAGAAAAAGATGCTGGTCTTAGGATTGATGGGATACAATAATAGACACATCTTCCAGAATTTCTTGTTTGAGGAAGCAATTTAGGTAGAAAATCTCACCAGAACAGAGTGTTAATGGATGTATTTTGGCAAAGCCTCCTCCATGCCTTTTACCAGCCAACAACATATCCAGCTCCTGTGCATTTCTTTTATTACTGCAATGTTGTTTAGCTATACATTGATTACTGATGTCCTGCTGGCAGGTAATCACTATGAATTCCATGTCTCAATGTAGTGATTACACCCTCTGAGCTCTGCAGGTACTTGGTGGCTCCTGGGTTCTGTGCAGAGGCTGGCTAGCCTCTTGCCAGGCTGGGCTCTATTTCGTCCGATGCACACAACTCACTGCCCTTCTCAGCGTTCCTCCCAGTGAGCTGTGGCCATGTGAGCTCTGCCTAACAGACAGCAGTGGGAATGACATGTGCCACTGTCCAGCTTGGCCCATCCGACTCTCCCCTTCATGCTTTCTCCTCCCATTTGCTGGTGGGACAACAATACCCGGGGCGAAGCTGGAGCCACAGGTTTAGGATGGCAGGCATCATAAGGCTACATCTCTGGACACGTGAGCTCCCCCTCCATCCAGCTTCCCATCATTGCTGTTGGGACTCTGAGTGAGCAACGAATAGCTTTCTGCTGTATACTTCGCGGTGGGCTTCACCTGTTACTATGGCTGGTACCGTACGAGCTAACACAGACTCCTTGTGACGGTGGAATGGCTGGGGCTAGGAATGTGGCCTGTGGCTGCAGACTGCACATAGCCTTGGCCTCTCAACTCAGAACGTCCCTCTTCCTCCAGTCTTCTCCTCTTTGATGTCTTCTCTGGGTCCCAGCTGCTGGCTGCTCCCTTTCCATTCTTCTTACTCTTTTGGGCTCTACTAAAGTGCTCATCGAGTTGCATTTCATCTCCCTGTGAGCATGTTTATCTCCCTCATTTCATTGCAAATTCCATAATGTCAGGACCCTTGATGTATCTATGTCCCCATTCTAAGTACCCTACATAGGGGGTGGGACTGTTGCATACTTACAAAATATTTTATTGAATGAAAGAGTTACTATGACTTTGGATGGCCCAATAAGGCATCTTGGGACCTTCCCCATGTATTTAGAATACCTCCAAGTAAATCTCACCACTCCAATAAATATGTAACAAAACTAACCTAAGATTCTCCAAGAGGAATCACAGTTTGGAGAAAAGCAGTCATTCAAAGCAAAAGTATCTCATCCACAAACTTTTCAAAAGGGCGGTTCCATTGTTAAATACCTCTTGTTGAAACAAAATAAAGCTTCCAAAGGTGTATTGTGGGTCACGACCTAAAACTTGGGTTCTGCAAACCATCCAGTTGCATGACACTGAGGGGCTTGATCGTTTTTGCCTTTTTTTCATTTGTAGTGCGGGAATCATAATAAATAGTACAAAGTTCTTACGGAGAGTGAACATGCCCTCCGTAAGTGTGTCCTAGAGTGCATAGCACACAGTAAGCACTCCCTGTTAGCCATTTTTAATCCCTTCAGAAGCAGCAATTTTACTTCCTGATTTCATTAAATGTCTGGTTCTCCCCTGCGTTAGCAAACTGTGGCCTCGAAGTCAGGTCCAGCCCCCAGCCTGTGTCTGCATGGCCTTGCAAGCTAAGAACAGTTGCTGTATTTTTGTTTTGTATTACTAACTTCGTTTTGTATTTTTGTTGTATTTTTGCAAAACAAAACCAAAGAAAAATAAAACAGAATATGCGATGGGCCCTATGAGTCTGGCAAAGCTGAAAATAATTATTTTCCACCCTCCTGCTGATCTCTGCTCTAGAGTAACCAGTCTTTACTTAGGGGAACGCCAGGGTTAGCTCTTCTTCTTGAGAGTGAGCATGATAGAATGGAGAGTAGCTTTGAGTACCGGCCTCAGACCCTCGGCCCTTTCTACAGACATTCACTTGCCCAGATTATGTAACCCTTCTGAGCTGGTTTCCTCACTGTAATATGCAAAATTTAATGTTGTCCCTGTAAACAGGGGCGAGTGGGTGGTCATGTCTGCACCAGGGGCTACTTTAAGAACTGACCATGAGGGGGCGCCTGGGTGGCTCAGTGCGTTAAAGCCTCTGCCGTCAGCTCAGGTCATGATCTCAGGGTCCTGGGATCCAGCCGCACATCAGGCTCTCTGCTCGGCAGGGAGCCTGCTTGCCCCTCTCTCTCTGCCTGCCTCTCTGCCTACTTGTGATCTCTCTCTCTGTGTCAAATTAATAAATAAAATCTTTAAAAAGAAAGAATTGACCTTGAGAATGTATATGTCTAGATGCCCCATCCAGTGTCCCCCTAAACGAGGGCCTCAGTGGGCTACTGTTTTCTTTCCCCCCTCACATCATGCTGTTCTTTCTACTGGACCTGGAATCCCATGATTCTTTTTAATGAGCCAAACTGTGGATTCAGAACACAGTATGAGCGCTATGCACAGAGCCATCGGGAAGCCTATGGAAGATTGTACAAGTCCTGCTCGAGAGTCCTGATGATACGGGACCAAGGAGGACAAAGGAGTCCTGATCGCACAGCCCCACGAGCCCCCGTTCAAGACCTGATCCCCGGCTTTTCTTGGCTCTTCCTGATTCTCCTGGCACGCAAAATCCCGCCCCCCACAGAGGCATTCCGCAGCCTCTGAGCAGCACATAGCGGCCTCCCTGTGGTTGTCTCCTTTAATTTTTAAAGCATTTGAAATCTTTACCAAGTTCGGCGACTTGTAAACATCCGTCATAGACAGGGAGTGCTGGAGCCTCACTTCCCGTGCGCATGAAACTCCAGTGCCACCGGCGCAGAGCTGAAGGTCAGGGTCAGGGAGGGCGTGATGGCTGGGAGGTCCTGAGGGGCCCGGTGAGGGCTCGGAGGACCGCTCCTGTGACATCTTGCAAAGACAACTCCACGCAAATAAAGGCGGCAGCGAGGAACGACATTTAAAGGCTTTGTGCCAATACTCAGGGAAAGGGGGCGCACGGAGATACAGGTGATTGCAAACTCCCGCAATCCCCGAAGAACCACAATGGGAAAGGGGAGCAGAAAGGGAACTAGTGTCCCGCCGGTGCCTACTATGTGCAGAAAGGGAACTAGCATTCGGTCGGTGCCTACTAAATGGGCAGTGTGTGAAATGCTGTCATGAGCAAGTTGGCCACTCAGGTATCCTAGTGGCCCAGCGAGGTGGTTACATGGTCATCGTTCCAAATTGACAAAGCTCTGGTTTAGGGGGGCAAGTGCCTTTTTAAGGCCTCGCACAGAACGAGCCTGTGTTGATTTCTAAGCCATTGTTTGTTCCTAGAGCTGAAGGTGGTTTGACACTCTGTTGTGAGGTTTGGGAATGAGCCTGCCCCACAGGGTCCGTGTAGACATAAACGAGTCAAGAGAGTACACACTCGGGGCTGAGGGCGAGGTGTGATCTGGGGTCTCACAGCAGTCCCTTAACTTCAGAATACAATAGATTCGTGCACAGTAGAACACGGTTGCCTCTGTCTGCCTTCTTTCTCGGTCTCTCTTTAAGATGCACCTGATTTAGGAAGAGGATTGTGCTTTTTAAGAATTCGTTTCTGAGATCTATGCCAGCTTTATAATTCTATGCTTCTATGCTTTGTAGCTCCTGTTATCCTTATTCATGAAAGGTTTATGACCAGCTGGTGCCCGTAAGTGGCAACTCTTGAAAACTTCAGGAATTCACCTCATTAAAGGGCTTTTGTGCAGCCCCGGGCTTGCAAGGAGGGGTCCCAGGCATTCCAGGCATAGAAAGCTAACACTGCTTCAGCAAGGAGGCCAGCATGCAACCTCTCTGCTGACTGCACATCAGTGGAGAGGAGAAAGCCAGGAGACAGAATGCCTGACGTTGGCTCTTATAAGGGCTGACGGCACATGCCGGTCTCCCTCTCATGGATATTTGTCACTTGGGGATGCCCCATATCTCCTCCCTATATATATATATTTTCTTAAGGATTTTTTTTTTAAAGATTTGATTTAATTATTTGACAGAGAGAGAGAGCACAGAAGGAGGAGCAGCAGGCTGAGGGAGAGGGAGAAGCAGGCTTGCTGAACAGGGAGCCCGATGCAGGGCTAGATCCCAGGACCCTGGGATCATGACCTGAGCTGAAGGCTTAATGACTGAGTCACCCAGGCGCCCTCCCCGCCCCCCTCCCCCATATATTGGTTTCTCTATTACATGTCCTTCCTTCCCAAGAATAGAGACCAGAAAGCCCATATATCCAGACTCCCTTGCAACTGGAGTACAGATCTGAGACTGGGTTTCTACCAGTTGGCTGCAGCCGTGTAAGACTTGGTTTCCGAAGTGGGCAGCTGAGGAGGTGGTCAGGTGTGGGGGACTTAAATACTCCAGTGGTCACTGTGATGGGGCTTTGCGCTTCTTCAGAGCTTCTAGTATCCAGCACTGAGGCTCAGGGGAATGGCTGGGATGGTGATGTTTTCCCTAAAACAGTTCCCATGGCATGGTTGGACACTGTCATCATCTCTACAGTCCTAAAGCCT
This sequence comes from Ailurus styani, assembly GCA_002007465.1. Lineage (NCBI taxonomy): Eukaryota > Metazoa > Chordata > Mammalia > Carnivora > Ailuridae > Ailurus > Ailurus styani. The sequence goes on along the minus strand of LNAC01000091.1, from coordinate 978,278 downwards.
GGTTCTTTGGTCTTCCTGTGGAGTCTGCGAGTCACCTGATGTCCTTGTAAAATTATTGTTTTTTATTCAAGCCAGCCACAGCGAATGTTGTTATTTGCAACTCAGAACCCTGACCAGTGCTGTCAAGTGACAAGGTAACAGGTGGATACTGGGTCAGTGCCTAGGCTCAGAGTGTCCTTAAAGATTCAGCCTCTAGCCTTTCAAGTTTTGTGTGTTTACTTTTTATCTTTTTTTAAATATTTATTTATCTATCCATTTATTTAGAGAGTGCCAACAGGGGAAGGGGCAGAGGGAGAGAATCTCAAGCAGACTCCCTGCTGAGCATGGAGCCTGACGTGGGGCTTGATTTCATGACCCTGAGGTCATGACCTGAATGGAAACCAAGAGTTGGATACTTATCTGACTGAGCCACCCAGGCATCCCCTGTTTACTCTTTCTCTTTTGTCTCATGGTCTTTCTCAGTGTCCAAGACGACTCTCAGTGGCTCCCAACATCACATCTTCACACTGTATTGTTTCAAGTACAAAAGAAATGAACAGGCAGCAAAGGAGCTTTCTTCTTTAAAAATTTTTTTTACTAAAGGTAGAATATTTTCTAGGAGTTCCTCTGTGCCGTCCCATATGTTTCATGGACCACATATGGGTCATAAAGGGCAGCGTCAGATTTGCAATGGGCATAGATGACAAAGGGGAAGGTGATAACCTCTGTGAGCTTGGGGTAACCTTGACGTATTACCAGGGGTTGGAAACTCCAGATCCTCTTACGGAGAAAGAAGAGAGGGGGGTGGTTGCTGGAGAGGTAGTTCACTGTCTACCACCATTATGTTCCAAGCTTCTCCTCTTGACCAACTTGGTGGTGGGAAACTGCTCTTAAAATAGGAAGATTTCCAAACAGATTCTGGTTTCCGTTTCCCCCCAGGCCAACTTCCAGGCACTTCAGAATTTTCCAAAGGACCTTTTATCCGAAAGATCTGGATTGGAATCCTGGCTCTGTCCCATGCCCCAGTGGGGCCAGGGCAGGGACAGTCTCCCTTCTCTTCCTTCATCTGTAAATGGGGGAGAGCAATTGTGTGGCCTCATGGGTTACTGTAAAGACTGGAGCTCTGGTGGCACGATTCCTGGCATGTGGTAAACAATAACTATTTCAGAAAGAAGGACAAATACTACTGTTGAACGTTCTGATGCACAGTCCTTCCTGGGAGAGCGGCCCGACAATACCTACGTATAACCTGATTTTAGAATAGAGTTGATCTGGTACCAATTACAAGGCAGGGTGTTCACCAAATGTGTGTTTATGAGTGTGTTGTACAGAAATGTTACACACATCATCTCTCTTACTCTTCACACAACCTGCTTTGCGCAGGTGAAGAACCAGAGGCTTAATGATGTTTGTGATGAACCTGAAGGGACAGCTATAAATGGCAGGGACAGAATTACTCATCCAGGTCTCATGTGCTTTTTGCATTCTACCTTGGCAACTGGAAGCTGACCATGAAGGTCCATAGCAGATTTCTTGAAAACCATTGAAGATTAATCTGGAGAAAACTTAGGAGCATAATGCTGGTTGTCTTTTTTTTTTAATTTTATTTTTATTCTTTGCCCAAGGGGTACAGGTCTGTGAATCATCAGGCTTACATCTTTCACAGCATTCACCAAAGCACAAACCCTCCCCAATGTCCATAACCCATCCACCCTATCCCTACCCTCCCAACCCCAGTAACCCTGTTTGTTTTGTGAGATTAGGAGTCTCTTATGGTTTGTGTCCTTCCCCATCCCATCTTGTTTCATTATTTTTCCCTCCCTACCCCCCATGATCCCCACCCTGCCCCTCAAGTTCCTCATATCAGAGAGATCATATGATAATTGTCTTTCTCTGATTGACTTATTTCACTCATGCTGGTTGTCTTTAAATACCGGGATTGGTTCGTTGGACAGTGATTTCTTTTATATTTTTAGGCTCCAGGGATTGAAGACAAGGGTCATATTATAGGAGAGAAATTCCTGTTTGTTTTCTTTTGTTTTTAAGATTTATTTATTTTAGAGAGAGAGGGAGAAAGTATGATCGGGGGAGAGGCAGAGGGAGACAGAGAGAGAGAGAATCCTCAATCAGACTCCTCACTGAGTGTGAAGCCTGATATGAGGCTTGATCCCAGGACCCTGAGATCACAACTTGAGCTAAAACCAAGTTGGATGTCTAATTGACTGAGACCTAGGTGCCTCACAGGAGAGAAGTTTTGAACAACAGAAGGAAGAATATGAAGTATGAGCTAAGCAATAGAGGAATGAGTGACATTGGTTAGAAGTGAGTTTCTAGTCACTAGAGGTAATCAAGTAGCACTGGTCTCCTGTAGAGATGATTTGTGCATTGGATCGAGGCAGGGAAGTAAGGCTGAATGAGGATGAGGACCTTTTCATTCTGAGATGAAATATTTGGGGAGAGATAGGGTCAGAGCCACAGCAGCCTCATGGGAGGTTCTGGGGTGAGTGGAATCTACTTCTCTAGCAGGGAGAATTGGTGATCTTAGACCACCTGAAGTCAAACACAGGTTTGATCTGCCCTCTCATCAGTGCCTCTGGAGATGCCCGTCAAGTCCTTTGGACATCTAGGTTTCTCCACTGGGTATTAGCAGGAGTGGCTTGTTCTAAAGGAAAGCTAGCTGACCATTCTCACCAGTGGGTCTCAGTAATGCCACCAGCCTAGAGGCCAAGAGAAACCAATGCATCCTGTCCTCCTCTTCTCAGCCTTCCAAGCAGATTAAGAGCTTATTTTTCATCAGCCTTTGACTCGTTTTTAAGCATTATACCCTCAGGATTATTTCTCTTCCTCTCTCTTTTGTTCTCCCAACTCCTAGCCAGCTGATTAAAATTCTAGTTAAATTGAAATACTCTTTCAAATTGGGCTATTCAGAATTAAGCAAAAAGCACCGAATTTACTAGAGCTCTAGCATTTCTGATTAATCTTTAATTAATACTTCACTTTAATTTTCAACGCTACCTTTAAAACACAGAGCTGTGTTCAAACCTCAAACTCATTATCCCATTATTTTGAAAAAGGCAGGAGTGCTTGCCAGAGAATAAAAAAAGAATGCTGTGGAGTAGTCTCTTCCTGGAAGTCGGCATTGTAAAATCTGCAGTGATAGACAGTGGTACTAAAATATATATCTTTTAGTAGACAACTGCTTTCTGAAAGATCTGACAACAATCAGCTGGGACAAAGCTATTGTAACACAGGGAAAAATAATACTGTACTGTGTTGACATTAATTTATCTTTGTTATTTACCCTAATGATTTTATGATTTTATTGGTATGCTACATTGTCAAAAATGTGGCTTATAATTTAATTTCCACCGCCGAGTCCAGAGAAGCCACTGGAGGCACCCTAATGAGGAAAGAAGCGCCATGGTAGTAAGACCACGGAAAAGGATACAAAGATGATTTATGTAACTTTCTTTTCCCATTTGCAGTTCATTAAGTCACTGTCTTCTCGCAGTGACCAAGTGAAAATTAAAGCACTTCAGAGAAGAGCTTGGGGTTCAGCATCATTAAAGGAAGAGAAATGGGCGCCTGATGAACTTGACTGCAGAAATCTATAGAGCACAACTTAATCAGCCTCTACATTGATCTTGGATGCTCAGAGGCAGGTTTAAGACTGAACAAATCTTTTTAATGCATATTCTCTCCCTTTGAAAAGCAGCATATGATGCATGAGAATGATTTAGAGATTATCCCGGGCTTCAGTTTCATAAAGTGAAATTGCACATAGCACTTTCCAGGTGTTCATGGAGAAGTAGGGAGAGAATGGATACTGTTAATGGAGCCGCCTCCTTCCTGGGATTCTCTGTCCGTGGTCCTAAAAATCATCGTCCAGACAATGGCAATCACTTAGAAGAAAGCGATACTGCTTGTTATCCAAACGATCATAATAACTTTGGGCCACCAGTGTTTTACTTTCTTTTTAATGGAGGTTCAGAGGCAATCTGCGCATCTGGGCTGGCGAGGACTGTGAGAAGGATCCTTTTCTCCAGGAGTACATCATCTCCCATCCTTGTAGGGAGGGGTAGCTGCCACATGAGGCAGGTAGCAGAGGCACTAAGGTTTTAGCGTCAGACAAGCTGGGCCTTAAGTCCTTGCTTCTCCACTGACTGTAAGTCCCTGAGCAAGTTACTTCAGTCTGTAAGGCTCCAGATTCCTCATTTGCTGAAAGGGGTGAGGAAACTTATATAATATGGTTATAGAGGGAATTAAAGATGGGAACTGGCAGGAATGGCGTCCATCCATGTCATGAAAACGCAGGCTTTATTGGGGAAATTTACCAGCAGAGGGTCAGCAAGACTGGTCACCCATTCTCTCCTTTGTCATAGAGAGGAGTCTAGGGGCCACATTGGCTGGGCACAGCGTGGGGCTGTGCTCCACCACCCTGTTACTCTCTCCTTTGATAGGCAGAGTGTGTGAGTTCTCAAGAGTGGCAAGAACAATCTGGTATGCACCCCAGTTGCTCAAGGGAGTTGTAGATAAATGTCTTGCAGCTGGACACCAGCTCCTCAGGGGGGAGTTTTTCCTGAGATAATATCAGCCCCTACCTGTAGCAGGTCTAAGTCCCTTCCCCTGGAAGAGATAACAGTGGGCCAATGAGAGGAACGTAGGCTGGAGTCACAGGGGAATCTCTGAGGAGAGAGTGGCAAGGTCCGAACCTGAACTGACTCCATGCCTTGGATTATACAGTTGAGAACAGCAGCCATTTCCCTTAACCCATAGATTTTGCAAGTCAAACTTTACTTTGGGGCCCCTCTGACGTGTAACTGTGGTCTGCTGACAATATAGCTACACTCCTGCAATATCCTAGAAATCTAGGGCTCGCTACTCTCCATCAGCTCTGGCTCTCTTCCTCCGCTACAACATGAGTCCAGCCTGGGCACTGAAAGCAAACTAGCATAAGGCAAGATGTAATTAGGTTTCAAAGAAAGGTGTTTTTGTTGTTGTCTTTCAATTCAATAAAATAAACATGCACGTTGTACCTTCTAGGCACCAGGGAATGTAGTCGTGGGGTGGGTGTTACACCAACAACAATAACTCCTAACAGTTATTGAGTTTTAGTGCCTGCAGGCAGTACTCCAAGTACTTTGTATGTTTTATATAAAGGAAAAAACCCAACACATAACACTTGCCTTTGAGTTAGGTGGGGAGTCAGCCACTTAACCAACTGAATGGGCCATGCTAGCACTAAGTGCCTTGAGAAAGTAATAGACACAAGGCTCTGGGAGTCCAGAGAAGGCTTATGGGGAACATCAGTGAAGGTGACATTAGGGCTAGAAGGGCCAGCAAAAACTAGCCAGCTAGGAGAGCAATGGAAGGAAGGGCGTGGAAAAAGGCATGATGGTGGTGGTGATGATGACGGTGAACAAAATCCAAAGAGGAGGAGAGAAAAGAGAGAGGAGTAGAAAGGGAAAAAATTAAAGAAGGTTGAAGAGACAACAGACTCCCCACCACCAACAGCACGCCTCTCAGTACAAACTTTCAACACACATTTTTCATTCATTGACTTGGAAAGGGCCAGGAAACGTGAACAGGATGACTATGCCTTTGCTGACTTGGCCAAAAAGTGAGTCATCCGTTCTGCAGGCTGAAGGCTGGCTCTCCATCTCTCACCTCCCAAGCTTGCTGACCAAGGTAAATAAAGGAGGAATGTCCTAACTTCTCCTGGGGTCTTTCTTCCCAAGATCCCATAATGTTTTTGTAAATCAAGTGAGATGCTCTATGTAGAAGCGCTTTAAGAAAAGGTACCAAGACCCAGCACACAGGCAACACTGCTTCTGTAAAGAAGTCAGGTTCCTCCATTACAGTAAGAGCTAACAGGACAGAGACAGCCATGGCCAAGCAATCTACAGGCAGAGCACATGGTGCATGAGTAACCCAGTTCTTCACACAAGCCTGCAGGGCACCCTTATAGTGCCCTGTCGGCACCCATCCCAGTAAAACACTCAGAGTGGAGAAAAACACAGGTTCATTTCAATCATTCACGTGCAGGGTAACATTTGTGGAGAGCCTGTGCCAGCTGCTGTGGACGCCATGGTCAAGGATCTCCCAGGGTGTGAGGAAAATGGGCCTGTCCAAAAACCAATTGTGTATTATATGTCCCAAAGGTTATGAAGATGTGGTGGTATGGAGAAGGGAGATGGCTGGTGAGGTGAGGTTTGACAGGTTTCTTGCTGTGGGTGCAGAAATCTTCCCCAAAGGTGGACATACTTGAGTATGAACGAATAGAGAAGGAGGAGCTTGTCTTATGTTTTCATTCTTACTGCATATACTGGGTTTCTTTCATTTATGCAGAGGGTAAAACCCTCAACAGAGAGTAAAGGGGTAATGAAGGAGGGAAGAAAGATGTGAGGTTGGGGAAGAAAATAAAAAAGTGAGATGCTGTGTGAATCTTTATAATGTCCTAAGAAATGGCACCTGTATACTGGTTTTTAGATCTTACACACACACACACACACACACACACACCCCTTGGAGAAAGAGTCAATGAAAGGTGCTGTGAAAGGTGCAAGCCTTCTAGACAATTCTTTGAGGAAGAAGTGTCAGGAGCAGAATAGGCTTAGCAGGACTTTGTACAGCTTTTCTTGGCAAGCTGACTTTCCAGAAAAATATGTCTCCTCATTTAGCATTATCATGGCACCTACTATGAAAGTAGGGCTCTCTTCCAATTAAAATGCAGAACAGGAGATAAGGGCAAACATTTTTGAGGGTCCATCCTTTGGCAGAGTTATGTATATAAAAATGCATTTAATTCTGATGACACCTTACAATGTTGGCTTTGAAATGACTGTAAATTGTGACCTGGAGGTTTGGAACACGTTGTCTAAGGTCCTACAGGTGATATAGGTCAGGCCTCTTTTATTCCAAAGCATATATTCTGTTCACTATGTAATCCTGCCTTGAAAACATTAGCCAACAATATTACTTTGATAAATAGTTCTTCGTTTGTGTACATGCCAAATGTGAAAATGTAAGATGCTTTATGTATGTCAAGTGTAACTACATGAGGGATTATCATGATTATTTGTTGAAAACTTTCCATTGTTTACAATTTCTCAATTTTATTTTTGAGTCCATAGGTGGCTTGATTCTTGGAATTTCTAACCAGCTAATTATCTAACAGAAGTGTAATAGAACACCTGCTCTTCAAGGGAATATTTTTTTCTCTCCTGGTCAAGGACGAACTTGGATGATGAAAGAATCCATATATTCTGCAATTCTGAAGTCCTTAAAGTAATATTTATCACCACCGATTAAAAAATTGGAGTGCAAGTGTCTTGAAGCATTTTATCTTCTCAGTGTATAATTAATTACCTTGTTTAAAACCCTTATGAAGTAGGTGGTATAGGTATTATAATTCTCGTCCTATATTCACCCATTAATTTATTCAATTTACAAATATTTATTAACAGATTAAAAATATCTAAGCTCCAGAGAAATAGTTGATATACCTCTGAGTCAACAAAAAAGGCTAATGGCAGGCTGGAATCAGGGCTCTGGGTTTTGATTTTGGGGCATTTCCCACTAAAGTGTCTTGCATGAGTCTTCATTCTAATCTAGGTCTTTTAGACACATAATCTAGCTGGTCCACCTTATTGTAGGAAAGATCCTAATGAAACCAGTACTTTCTAAATCAACTCTTGTTGGCCCCCACACCCCCATGGAATTATGGCTCTTCAAACTGCTGGAGCTTTAGAAATCCTAAGGAGTATATGAGGTGGCCTGTGTGCTAACTCAATTATAGGGGATGGGACTGTTTAATTGCCACAAGAAGCTGAACACAGTTATTACACAGAGTGAAAGAGCCTTATTTCTTATTTTCTTCGAAAACTGACAATTATCTTCTGGAATGACTTGATGCAGTATCAAAACTTCTGTAGAAATTCAGTGAGACATTCCACAACAGAACAAGTTTACATAGCAAACATCTCTGCATACGTATCCTGAACTTCTCAGAGAGTAGATGGGTGGAAAATACACAATTCTGCTCAAGGGAGTCCATGTATTTGCTCTCTGGCACCTTCTGTGACCCTGCTCCTGCCTATTCCTTCTCCACCTCACCTATTAAAGATTGGACAACTCCTTCCCACCTAATGCATGAATCACATGAACAGCAATGCACAAATGCATGAAATCGAGGAGTAACAGTCCTTGGCTAATTACACATTCACTGTTGAGTGAAAGAAGCAACAAGAAACAGGCTTTGAATATATCCAGTGCTTTCTTACCATGCACAGAACACTATGGATAAAACACTCTACCTTTTAGAAAAGATAAGTGAACATGTAAATGATGTAAAAAATATCATTGATTTGTTCATCAGATATTAGGTAAATCCATACTTTGGCACAGGCACTAGCTGCTGACTCGGTATACAAAGGAATGACAGGGACCCTCGAGGGGCTTAAAGCTTGGAAGGAAGAGGCCGGGCTATAATCAAGTAACAACAACAACAAAAAGTAAATCAATGGCCTAATGTAAAGGAAGACTGGAACAGAAGATTGGAAAATTTCACAAAAGATACAACCATAGCTTTGGCGCAGGAATTCACATGAAGAACAATGCTAGGATTTAGCATCATGACCAATGATCAGTGGGGTCATGAACACTGAGATGAACTGAAGAGACAAGACTTCCCCCCCACCATCAATTTGTTTGTGGGACAGTGATTTCTTTTATATTTTTAGGTTCCAGAGATTGAAGACAAGGATCATATTATAGGAGAGAAGTTTCTGTTTGTTTGCTTTTGTTTTTAAGATTTATTTATTTTAGAGAGAGAGGGAGAGAGTACGATCAGGGGGAGGGGCAGAGGGAGACAGAGAGAGAGAGAATCCTCAATCAGACTCCTCACTGAGGGTGAAGCCTGATACAGGGCTTGATCCTTTTGATCAATTTTGAAATTAAATTATAAGCCACACTTTTGGCAATGTAGCATACCAATAAAATCTGTGTTAGCGTATGTCAGAGAGTAGGATCAAAAGGCTATTTTAACTTATTCCTTCCACTAGTCCCAGAAAGTAAGCAGTGGTCTAGAGACAGAAACTTGGGATCAAGGAGATAAAGCAAATAGAGGGTATGGGCCAAGAATACTTCAATCCCAGAACTGGGTTTGAATCATGGGTCCATAATTTAACTGTGTGACCTTGGACAAATCATGTCAAGCCTCAGGATTTTCACCTATAAGAGGGGCAAATGACAGCACCCACCTCACTGGTGAGGCATGTAAGTTACTTATTAGCACACTGCCTACTGTAGAACCCACTAAGTGTTGACGACTTCTTTAGCTCAAGACCACACAGCTAGCAAGGCCAAGGTGGGGCTTCATATGTAGGTCCTCTTAATTCCAAAGCTCATGCTCTTTTATTACCAGCTCCCTTTCCAGAAAGAGTAGATGATTTGACATACATTCATTAGATGTCTGATATGAGCCAAAAGGCAGGATGCAACTTTTCTGATCACATTATTAGGGCATTCCTGTCCCAACTTGAACTCTCAACCCAATCTGATTGGGTTGGGACAGAAATGCCCTAATAATAGTTCTCGTAGCTATAATAATACAGAGCTGGTAAATTATAGATAATGGGAGGGATAAATTATAGCTCTTTCCTATGTTTTTGACTTTGGAGACTAAGTCTAAACCTGAGGATGGGAAGGATGATCTTAGTTTCGAATATATTGGGTCTGAGTTTTCTGTGGATTATACAAGCACAGGAAGGTATAAACAGAAAAAAACATGGTGAAGGCATCATCTGCAGGAAGTAACTACATAAGGGAGATGGCTGGAAGGTTTTGAGCATGGAGGCAAAACGTCAGGACCACAGTTAAAAATGTGTGGCTGTTATCAAGACGCCTTGAACAAAACATGCTTTGAACCCAAAGCATCAGTAGAGGCAGATCTTGGGGAGAACAGACTCACAGTTTATCAGTCAAGAAATAGAAAGCAAAACAGAGCTGAGTTGACTTCATGGGACCCATGAGGTTGTTCGGAAGTAAATTAACATCCTAGAGGGTTTTGTGCCAGTGGTAGAGACGGACAGTGAGGGCCTTCGTTCCCATCAGCAGATGGTTAGGATCCTGCTTCCCTGGACAGGACCAGACTCTTACATGACACAGGGACCCTCTGCCTACCTTTAGGAAGGTCGTGCTCTTTGAGTTCCTTTCCCTCCTTTGCCTGCAGCAGCCAAAGTCAGGACTTTACTCTCCCACCCCCACGTTAGGTCTTCAGTCCACGTACCATTTATATTTGCCATCCTATGTGACTTTAGTGTGTATATACTGAGAATTGGATTTTACAGCCCCCTTTCTGGTTTCATGGCCTCCAGACACGTATCCATGCTGCTGTTATTATCTCTAACTCTGGCAGCATATCCTCCAATAAACCAATGTGCACAAGATTGCAACGTCTGCTGGTCAACATTTTATTTAATGGCGATACTATTTCTACAGTACCCCGCTTCTCTTTCTAGTACAGATCTGGCTCTTCTGCAGGGCAGCTCCCAATGGGAGTGTGAAAAGACAAACTTACAAAGAAGCCCCAGTAAATACGATACTAGTAGGATCTTTGCACAGGGATTCCTGGGAGATTGGGTGAGGGAGTGGCTCATTCCCCTCTGAAGAGTGGGCACCTTGGCTAGTCTTCAAAATCACCACGTAAACTCAGGAGGAAGCTCCCTCCAAGCAAAAGACACAGCATGGGTTGATTTATTATTTGGCTCCTACATCTAAATACATTGGCAGCAAGTAGCCGAAAACTTGGACTCGATCAGCTTAAATTTAAGGAGATTTATCATCTCACCGAGCAAGCTGTCCATAGGTAGGGAAGGCTCCAGGCAAAGTACATCAGGGCTCTGACCCCACTTCACTGTGGTCCTGACTTCCTTCATGGGTTTTGCTTCATCAGCAGTTCCAGGCATATCAATGACTAGGGACTCTCTCCTCCTTGTGCCTCTTTTCAACAGCAAGGGGATGTTTCCCATTAAGGCCCCAACAGTTTCTCACTTCATGGACCTGAACAGAGTCGTGTGCCTGCATCAAAGCCAGTCACTTGGAAGGGATATGAAATTGTCATGATGGTGTTAGGTCATTTGGGATTTGTCCCCTGAGAGCCCATGTTTTCAGCCACCTGAACAAAATCAGTACTCCGTCAACGAAGAGGAAGACAAGAACAGATATGAAGTGGGCAGGGTCTGCTCTATAGCCACTCTCTGCATATGATACTTTTTATTTTAAAAGAGAAAGAACACAAATACAAACAAAGAGTGCTATGAGAAGAGGACCAGACTCAGGAAGGTAGACTGATTCGGGGTGAGGGACTCGGATCCCAGATGGCATGACACACTTATGGACAAAATCTAGAATTTAAGGAGCTGGCTGTCCGTGAGCAGCAGGTGCGGGAATATCACTGTGTATCCTATTAGACACGGCTGTGACTGAGCACTGCCATGTCAGCCAGCTCCGTGGTCACCTGCAATGCGTGCGGTGTTAGAGATGACAGTTACCGCGTGCAGTTTGTGTCAAAGTTTCAAAGGGTTGGCAGCTACTAGATGTACTTGTTGGAAACATTACCCAATAAAAGATAAGGCATCACTGGTATGACACTCTCTCACATATACGCTCACACAGAAAAAAAAATACATATATATATAACTAATCACTTATTTTTCATGCATATTAAACCATTCTTGCTTTTAGTAAAAGTCACATTGATAAATCAGTAAGTAATTAAAATTTAAGCATTCAGTCTGAGAAGAAAAACAGAATATGGAGCCATATAACCCAACTCCCTATCCTCAGCTGGTTTTTGGGTTTTACAAACAAGGTTATGAGAGAAAAGCAAAAATTCATCTCTGTTGCTGAAAAACGAGTTAAGTAGGGGCTGCAAATGGGTTGTTTCCACAGGTTGAGCAAGAGGAATGCTTACACACAGCATGGTTACGTAACCTGCAGATAAGTACTGTGGCTGTACCCATTGCTGGAAATCCACCACGTATGCACTGAACTTGGGATTGATGGAGACATGAAATGGCCAGCCAGATTCACCTAGAGACAAGCTGAAGTGATGGGATGAAAACAGCTGCACAGAAAATGAACTACAGAGACATCTGCAGCTGGGACAGTCTGTTCCTTGAAGCTAGTGGGAAAATTCTGAGCATCCCAGCACATTCCAGATGGATAGATGGAGGGGAGGGGCACTTGAAGAAGGTTTTGATGGGAAGGAGCCATTGTGTTAAGGAGAAGGGGACAGCTATGTGGGCCAGGCCCTTGCTGTTTGGTTCAGAAAAGTTCTCTAATTGACATCTCTCCAACCACACAGCCTCTGAATAAACCACTGCATTTGTAAGACAGGACAGACTCATTTTTGTCATTCTAATTGCCTTGAGCATTGGTTCACGACTTCATCTGGAAAAGACTTTTAAAGGACAAATTCCAGATCTCTGCTACCGGGAATATTAAACTGGACTCATTCAATGCTGGATGAGTTTTCTCTCACACAAAGGTTCTCTTGAAGCCCAGGCATCATACCTGGTTCTCTGAAATGACATGAGCCCATCTTCAGGAAAGAAGCTTCTCATAAAATTCAGTCCTAGTAACAGTCTCCAGTTGGACACATCATCACTTTCCTACACATATATACCAAAGTAACTCTCTCCAATGTTATTTATTTAGTTTTTAGTATTGCTTTAAAGAAGATGGAAAGATCTTAATGTACCTTTAGTGGGATGGAGCCAGAGTTGTAAAAAGAAGGAAAAAGTCAGGGAGTCTTTATTATCTCAGTTTTCATGATCAGAGTCTCCTCAGTTGCAAGATTTCAGAGAGAAGTAAAATTCACAATAGCATGAACATACTCATTACTGAACTGACCACTTATAAAATCAGTCTCCATTCAAAATCAGTCCCCACTTAATGTGAGAGCCTTAGCCAAAGTCATTACAAATCTCTCATTGACTCTCATAAAACACAGTCTTATAAATATACTCTAGGAATGGTTTTATAGATTTTAAAATTTTCCAAGAAATGGAAGATTTCCTGAAGTTAATTTTTTTTTTTAAGATTTTATTTATTTATTTCACAGAGGGAGAGAGATCACAAGGAGGCAGAGAGGCAGGCAGAGAGAGAGGGGGAAGCAGGCTCCCTGCTGAGCAGAGAGCCCGATGCGGGCCTCGATCCCAGGACCCTGAGATCATGACCTGAGCCGAAAGCAGAGGCTTTAACCCACTGAGCCACCCAGGCGCCCAGATTTCCTGAAGTTAAAAGAGATGCTGTTGAGGAATAGTTGGAGTCGCGTGCAGAATTATTGATGGAGATGTGGCAGAAACACGAGTAGGCATTATTTAAAGAAAAAAAATCCTCAAGGATACTGACAGCTTAGGCATTATGGAGAGAATGCTACAAATACCAACAAGATTAGAGAATACTGATAAAATCCTTGAATTTTGCAAAAGTGACCTTTCTGATTATGCTAAGAAAGTTAAAGTGAAGGCTCTATTGTGATACCATGTGATTTCGTTGGAAAAATTAATCCAAAGGGGAAAGCAAAACAAGACAATTCATTCCTTTTCAGAATTAGTGCTTATAGTTATAAGCTGATTTTTTCCACGAATTTAAGTAAAGTACACTTATTTTCATAATTTTTCATGATAAAATCCAGGCAAAAACATTTCCCGCTCAATTTTTAGAATTTCTAGTCTCTGTTTTAAGAGAATTCACTTTAAATGGCCATTTCCAGGTACTCATTATTGTTAAATAAGATGGACCCTCCATAAACATTCTCTTGTCACTGGGTTACGTGACCTCATCTGAGACTAGAAATGTCTAGTATTAAGGATTTCTGATATGGAAGCACAGTTTTGTCCTGTGGTGGTTTCAAAATATGTCCACAAATCTTTGGGTACTTGTCTCTTTAAAAGGCAGTCTGATTTCTCTTTTCTTGAGTGTAGGCTGGATTGAATGATGGCCTTCTGATGAAAAGAATAACAGAAGTGAAGCTAGGGGTATTGGGCCGAATGCGCCCCCTTCCCTCCTCCAGAAAAGAAAATTCATGTCCACATGGAACCCCTATTTGGAAATAGGGTCTTTGCAGGACGTAATTAGTTAAAACATGGTCATAGTGGATGAGGGTGAGGTCTCATAGAGGATGAGGCCCTTAATCAAATGACTGGTGCTTTTCTGAGAGAGAAGATGCACAGGGGTGGGGGGGGAGGGCAATCACATGAAGATGGAGGTAGAGACTGGACTGGTGCCTCCATAAGCCAAGGAACACCCAGGCTTGCTGGCAACCACCAGAAGCTAGGAAGATGCAGGGAAACATTCCTCCCCTAGGGTCTTCAGAGAGAGTATGGCCCTCCCGTCCCCTTGATTTTGGGTGTTTCACCTCTAGAAGCATATGAAAGAATACATTTCTATAGCTACTCAGTTTGGGGTACTTCATTATGGCAGCTTTAGGAGATGAATGCAGGGATAACGTCAGTTATAACTTTTGTTGTAACACTGCAGCTTCCTCCTTGCTCACTCTCTCTTGGGTCTCTCACTCCAGGGGAAATTAGATGCTTCATTATGCATATACTCAGGCAGCCTCTAGAGAGGCCCCCTCGGTGAGCAACAGAGACCGCCCGCCAACGGCCATCTTGAAAGAGGACCCTTCAGTCCCGGTCAAGTTTCTGTTGGAAGACAGCTTCTGCCAACTTTGTGGCAGCTCCCTCCTGAGATACCCAGAGCCTGACCCCCAACTAAGCTGCTTCCAAATTTCTGACCCACAGAAAGAGTGTGATAATAAATATTCATTGTTTTAAACCACTGAGCCTTAGCATAATTTTTTATGCAGCAACAAACAACTAATACCGTTGTTCCCTCAGATCTAATTTCCCTACCTCCAAAGTTCCTGAAGATCCGGCTACAAATAAAACACACTTTTTTTTTTTTTTT
>LNAC01000091.1:857555-955441 GCA_002007465.1 Ailurus styani | reverse complement strand
TTCCCCCCCCCCCCCCCAGGATTCCAAGGGAATGCTCCGCGGTCAGCCTGCTTACTCGGGGTCTTCCTTCATGGTCCCTCCCAAGGAGGGTACGCTGGCCAACCTTTGATCCAGAATGAGGAACTGAGGCCAGGGGAAGGAGCTGAGGGTAAAGGGTAGCAGCGGTTTCACTCCTGCCGGGCACTGTTAATTTTCAGTGAGGTCGGGCTGTCTCTGATTACCCTGGAGACACAGGGCTAGGACTGGGCGGCGGGCAGCAATTGTTTCCCATTCTTGGGGAGGGGACAGTGAGATGCCTTCCTGTGCAGTTTGTAAAGGGACAGCAGGCAATGAACCTCTTGGGTTTATGAGCAAATAGCGTGGGTAGCTTTTAGGGGTTAGTCTGGTGGGGAGCTCCCCTTTGGCTGGCGAATATGGATGAATGGAGGGGCTGGCTGAGAAGTCACTTCCTGGTGACAGTAACATCTGAGGAAGGTAAGCTCTGCAGAGGGCACCTTCCCAGGACTACAGAGGGGGTCCCGGCAGGCAGAATCTGAAGACCCCTCCTGCTCTCTTGGAGGACGTGATGTGGTCCAGGGCATCCCAGAAGCTACTGGGCACATGGCTTATGACCTGGGAGGAGGAACCGAGGCCATTTCTTTTTTTTTTTTTTTAGAGAGAATCTTTTTTTTTTTTAATTTTATTTATTCATTTGACACAGAGAGAGAGAGATTACAAGTAGGCAGAGAGGCAGGCAGAGAAAGAGGAGAGAGGAGGAAGCAGGCTCCCCGCTGAGCAGAGAGCCTGATGCGGGCCTCGATCCCAGAACCCTGGGATCATGACCTGAGCCGAAGGCAGCGGCTTTAACCCACTGAGCCACCCAGGCGCCCCTGAGGCCATTTCTAAGCTGAAGATGATGCCCACAGGGAATTCAGCAAAACGGAGAATGATGTGCTCACATTTACTGAACTCTCGGGTTATGCCGGGTCAGTTCCGGGGGCTTTATACACTGAACCCTCACAACCGCCCAGGGGGAAGGTGTTATTTTCATCCCCACTTTATAGATGAGGAAACAGAGGCATAGAAAGATCAAGTAATCCGCCCAAGGTCAGTTGAGAACCTGTTTTCCTATGTAGCCCATCTTGCTGCCCCCTTGGCTCTGGCGGGAGACAGACAGCAACTGCCAACAGGAGGAAAGGCAGGGAGAGGGAACATTTGCTCTAGATTAAAACCACCCTGGATATGGCTCTGGCTCGGCAGCCCACTGCTTTGTGACTTTGCAAATACTGCTTTACCTTAGTTTCATCTTCTGTGAAACGGGGAAGAATGCCAGCCTGAAGAGTTCACATGAGACGGGAATAAAATAACTGGTGTAAGCCACCCAGCCCACAGCACCCGACACACAGGGGGCATCTGTATAGGTTGGCTCTTATTAGGAAGTGGGAAAGCACTTCGTGAAAGTCAAACTATCATAGACATTTTAGCTCCACAATGGCAATATTGCAATACGCACCATCATTTAAGCAAAGACAAAATGTTGACAATTAAACTATCACACACCATTGAGGGTAAGACATGCCTCCATTTCAGTGATGTGAAGATGCTAAATACAGTGTAATAATATACCTATGGACAAACAACCTCAAAAGAGTGTAGGGACGCCTCTCCTCCCCCAGCAAGGAAGGGAAGCGACGCCAAGAAACAAAGACAGAGTTCCGGCCCTAGAAGGAGCACGGGGCCCAGACCTCAAGGAAACCGAAGAGCCACATGCAGGTGCTTGCGGGGCTGGGCCCCATTGACCTGTAGGCGCTCAGACCCAGCCAGCCTCTTCATCACTCGTGGAGCTACGGAGTTAATCATGGTGGGCTCTGACTCTACCTTGAAGTAAAAAGAGGTGACACAAAGAGGTGGGATTAATTCCTCAAGTGGATCCTTAAAATGTCAAAATGTGGGCTGTGTGAGTGACCCACACGTGGGAAGAGGCCACAGGGTGCGGGAAAGGAAACAGCAGAGGACACAGGGCCTGAAGAGTCCTCTCAGCCCCAGCTCTTCTCCCTCATGATCTAAGGGACTTGGGCTGGTCAGGTCACCTTCGGACCTCTGTGACTCTGACTACCAGCGAGGGGCGGAAGGAAGAGATAATGAGGTTTTTCTAGCTCTGAATAAGTATGTGTCTTTGCCTAAGGTAAACGTGCAAGGGGTAAGCCGAAAACAGTATGAGAAATCTGGATTTTGCTACACTTCGCACACTTCCAACCGGTCCCCTGGATAATCCTGGTCCTTTGCTGCCTGAGCTTTCCACCTGAGAAGGGACTAGCACGCTAGGGTCAAAGCCTTCCGAAAGCAGATCCAGTCCTAACATATTCGAGATTTTTCTTTCACACCATGAAGCGGCAGTGGAAAGGACTCTGCATTCCACGCTCTTGTTTCAGTTTGTTTCTCCACGTTCATTCTGGCTACTTAAGGGGTCACCCATAGGAAAACAGATGGGAGAGACAATTCAGTAAGGCTCTAACAGCATCTCCCCAAATCCCCCACGGCTTACCATGAGACCACGAGGAGTCCAGAAGCATTTAATATAAAACGACTGATTACTGTAAAGTGAGGGGCCGCCAAAGAGCATGAAAATACTGACAAGACACACAAATCACAAATAACCAACTAGAAGATTCAGAAAAGCAGCAGGAGCAGCGTAGACACTAAGCTTCAGCTCAAATCAGCATTCCCCTACTTGGTGCACAATGGAGAAGAAGACAATGGCAAAGACACCCCAATCCCTGCACCCACTGGGTCTCCCATTCTCATGGGGCCCAGAGAAAGCGTTTAAGACCCCCTTTTTACAAGGCTGTCTGTGTGGAGTATGGGGGTAGAGGAACAGCGGAAGGTCACTTGGAGAAACAGGGACCCTGGCTTGAAGCAGAGGGCTTGTAAAAAGATCTACGGAGGAGGGTGAATGGGGTGGAACGGTTTGATCCCATAGTTCAATGTGTGGAGAAAGGAGGAATACGCATTCCAGGTGACTGGGGCAGAGGGAGCAAAATCCAGGGGTCGGGGCAGTAATCTAGAATGTGGGGACTCTTGTGGATTTCACACATGCATGTTTGTTGTAGGAGACCCACAGAGACAAAAACAAAGAGAAAAAGGGAGAGACTGATTTTATCCTCTATGCAGTGCAAAGTAATCCATTTGTTTTAGAGAGGGAAGTGATGTGACGATTCATTAAGTCAAGGATTAAAAAAAATATGACCGTCCAAGCAAATCAAAACAACTGCTTCTTCCCCACAAAACCATACACCCCATCATCATTGTCGTCGTCGTCATCATCATCATCATCATCATCGTTTACTGAGCACCTGCCACTGACAGACATTCCGCAATTGTGACCTCATTTATTCTTCACCACAACCTGAACATTGTATTATTATGTCCATTTTACAAATGAGGATACTGAGGTTCTAAGAAAGAACCTAAGACCCGTATCATGGCAGTGCAAGGACCAAAGAAAAGGCTCTTAGACTCTGAAGGCTGCCTTTTCCCACCTGCAGTAGACACCGTTCATTGTGTGCTACTGATTTTATCAGACAAAACAGTGACTGTGTATTTTAACAGAAAGAACCTTGGACGAGAAGCCCCCTCATCAGCCTCGCTCTTCAAGCTTCACTCTCAGGAATGCCAAGCACCATACCAGAAAGCACTGTACAAAAAGTCAGTCCAGGTCACAACACCGGCCTGGTTACCTGCCACGGTGTGGCCGGTCACACATGACTTCATTTTCCTTCTGTTCTAGCAACAAACTGCTGTTGGGTTAGGGGGAAGAGCGACGCTCCCACATTCTGTCCCTGCCGCCATTCCCATATGAAAGGGCTGGAAAGAGAGGAGAGTCTGTCTTCATGATCTGAATGATGTAAGAGGCAGTGGATGACACAAGCACGAGGTTCTGTTTCCCTAATTTTATGATTTCTGGTTTAGTCTGCAGGGGCAAGCATAATAACAATCCTTCTGATTCTGTGATAGTGTCTCCCCTTAGAAAATACTCATTTCTGGCCCAGTTAGAGCAGAGATGGGTCTGCTGAGACCGGCCTTCTCCAATTCAGGGGAAAAAGAGCTCAGTAACCTCATGTTGTCCTTCTTCTGAATATTCATGACTGTGACCTGCAACCAGAACTACATTATTATGTAAATAGTGAAGCAAAGGAAGAAAGAAATGACTCATCAAAAATCTCCCTGGGAACCTCCATCAGAAATGCAAATCGTAGAAGTTTCTGGATTGGAGGTGGGCACCTGGAATCTCAGCTTGTAGTTTTCTTTGGGCGAAGATTAAAAATAAAGAGAAACCATACGTTCCACTTTAGCGAGCAAGAGCAAGGGGACGTAGGCATTAAAAACAGAAGTAACACATGCAGAGAAGAGCCTCATTCTACACTGAGAAAGCAAGGTGCGCCTTCCCTGGTGTTCTGACACCCTGGGGCTTGGTGCGGGCCACTCTCATGGGGAGGATGGGGAAAATGTGCCCAGGGCCTAGACAGGGAGTCCCCACAGCCTACTCTTTCCACCGGTTTTCGGTGTTTTCCTGAACAGATTTCCAGCTACAAAACCCTCAGCTGTTGTGTAATCGCTCCAGTGACAGCTGAAAATGTTAGTCATTTCATTATACACACTCCAAAAGGGGTATATAAAAGTTGTTTACAAGGGCAAAGTCGTAGTTCTGAACACTGGCTCGAAGAGATTCTTCTACCTTGCCATATTTTAATTCTTTAAACCTGCAGCTCCAGTTACACTTTTATAACTGCCAGCATAGGAAGTTATTAAAACACTTGGCCCCAGTGTGTCTGGCCCCTTGCCTCTGCCTGAGCGCCGTAAACCGTTATGGCCAGCCATTTGTGCAAGCCCACCAAGAGAAACATCATGTTGGAATCACGTCTGTGGCCAGTAAAGGGAAGTGAAGGGCGGACTTCGCATCTAGCCACGCGATGCAGTGATGGAGAGAGGATGGGTCCTGGAGTCAGAGTCAGCTGGAGTCCTCCTCTTGCCCATGTGAGCAGGTCCCTTGGCTTCTCAAAATCTCTGGGGGCCTGTCTGCACAGGGCAACCATAACAGCGCCTACCACACAGGATGTGGTGGGAATGAAATGAGACGTGGAAGTACCCAATAGAATTTGTTATTATTGTTATTGAATTAGTATCATTATCTTTTCTACATCAGAGCAGGGTTCTGGAATCTGGGGCAGAATGAAATTTCACACCCATATCCCCCTGTTGTCATTGCTTACTTAAAAAAAAAAAAAAGCTTTATTGAGAGAACTTTGATATATGAAAATTGTATATATTTAAGGGGTACAACTGGATGTTTTAATATATGTCTACGTAATGAAAAGATCAGCATAATAAGCTAAATAATTTATCCATCATCTCTACATAGTTATCATTTTTTTTTTGGAGTGTGTGTCTGCATGTTGAGAAGACTCAAGATTTTTCCTCTTAGCAAATTTTAAGTGTTCAATGCAATATTGTTAATTCTTGTCACCATGCTGTACATCAGATGCCCAGAGCTCATTCATCTTGCATAACAGAAACTTGTGCCCTTTGGCCAACATCTCCTCACTCACCCCTCCTCCTCCCTCTCTCCCCTGGCCCCTGGCCACCACCATCCCACTACTCTCTGCCGCTGTCGGTGTGACTGTTTTAGATTTTACACGTAAGCGAAATCATACGGTATTTGTCTTTTTGTGTCTAGCTTATTCCATCACTCAGCGTAACGTCATTCTTGTTCTTCCCCCTTCTGTCACAAGTGGGAGGGTTTCCTTCTTTTTTAAGGTTGTCTACTGTGTGTGTGTGTGTACATCACATTTTCTTTATCCATTGGCCCTCTGACACGTAGGCTTTGCCCTATCTTGATTGTCGGGAATACTGCTGTGATGAACACGGGACCGCAGACGTCTCTCTGAGCTCTAGATTTCATTTCCTGTGAATTTATTCCCAGAAGTGGGATTGCTGGATCCTAGGGTAATTCTATTTTTAGCACTTTGAGGAACCTCCGCGGTGTTTTCCAGAATGCCTATAATCGTTTTCTTAAGGGAACTGAAAGCAAGCAAGGATGAACAGTGATTCACGCTACCTTCTCCTTCGTTCACCTCTGGCAAGATTTATACTCCTACCCGGCCTCCTCTGTGAATGAGGAAAGGCAGGACCCAGCCTACAACTCTTAGCATCCTGCACTAGTAGGGGAATTCCTCCAGCTGCCATGTTCATTGACCTTTTCCCTCAGATGGGAAATTATTTGGCCGACAAGGGCGTCCGGGATTATACTCTTGGCTGGCTCTGGAGACCACTTTGAGGGACCCACCTATCCAGTGAGGCATACGATTTCCTGGCCTACATTTCACACAGGCTACTGCAAGCTTGCAGGTATTAGAGTCCGGAGAGCTGGGTTTGAGTCCTGACTATTGATGATGCAATCATGGAGAAATTCCATAAACCCTCTAAGCTTCCATTTTCACATCTGAAAAATGGACATTACACTATTACGTTATTATTTATTTATTTCAAAGAGTTGTCATGAAGACTAAAGGATGGGACACAAAAGAGCATTATCGACTATAAAGGATTACATAAGTGTCACACTTGCTGCTAATTTTGGCAAGCAGGGTCATCACTGATCATTTCCTTAAAAGAAGTCAGAGGGTTTCTGTGACTGACGATGGGCAGGATATGTTGTATTTCTTACTCAAACGTCAGAGCCGTGTTGGCTGAAGACAGGATACGGTGGTGAGAAGCAGGACTCCTTGTCAAGGGAAATGCCAGGCTACATGGCTATGGAAAGGCCAATAAGCCAGGATGAGAGCAAGGTTTGCTTACTTCTGATTTATTAGAATTGGACTCCTTTAAATTCTTCTTTCTTCCTTACAGATGTATCCCATTTCATCCTTAGGTTCTTTCCAAATCCCATTCCTGGAAACCCTTTCTCTTCTAGTCCCTTGAGATTCCTTGGACTTAGCACTCATCAAGCATTAATTTTTAAATGGTAGATGCTTTTACGGGACCCAGTACTGACCCCATGAAATCAGTCCTTCCTATTTGGAACCATCTCATTCTGGGGAGGCTTGAGCCCAGCCAGACTTGCAATACTCCTGGCCTCACCGGTCTGGAGGCCTCGTTTGCAGCCTTCTCTTATTTTCTTCCCTGAAACACTCGGCAAATTGAGTGGCTGTTAGTCTAGCTGCAAGCACAGGTGAGGGGGAGGGGGCCAAATCTGCTGTGTGTGTGTTGATGGCCTGGAGGAGGCAGGCCTGCTCTTTCATGCTGCAAATCTGCAAAGACAACTGTGTGAGGGGAAGAACTGGCTCGTGGGGGGTTGTTGGCCACTGTCGGAGCTCCGTCCACACTAACTGCTCTGCGAGATGGTCTGGGGGGTGGATGCGCTTCCTGAGGTTAGCCGTCCCAAAGAGTTCTCGGTGACCCTGAGTTTGGAGGACCAGTAGGAAGGAGGTTTCCTCTGCCTCCTAGACTTTCATCCATGCAGGAGAAACATGCTAAAGACTTGTAATGATATATATATGCCCATAACGGCATAGCAGCTATTGACTTCTCTACCATATTGAAATGTCATTGGCGGGGGTCGGGGGCAGTACTCAGAATATAAGCTCCAGCAACAGCCATCCTGATGGGCTGAGATTTGGAAAACAAGATAGAGATGGAGAATGGGGTCCACAGACATCGCACTAGGTACTTGATCTCCTCCCCACCCTCCTCTCCATTACTTCTGAGGTGTGTTGTGGTGATCTACTAAGCCAAGCATAGCCACTGTACTTTTTGAAATGTTAACATAAAACACGTATGAAGTTATTGCCTCTCTGTTTCAAATCCAGTTTTCACACCTCGTTTTCTGAGGCCCCGGTCAAGAACTCGGCAAAGCACATTCCGCCTTTGCCGGCTGGAGCCATGCCAGGTTCTGCCAGTAGGGGGCGCCGGCGGAGCCCGCGAGGCCCGGGAGAGCGCAGACATTGATAAGCTTCAGGTCCCAAGTCCCAGGTCCCCTGAGCGTTGCTGACAACTGTGCTGCAGGCCTCCTTCGCCTGTTGCGCGCCAGCAGCAGCAGGCCCGTCTAGTAACAGCCACTTAATCCAGTTTGCAGTTTTCCCAACGTCACAGAACCAGCCTCATGGTTCTTCAGGGCCATCAGCACCATCCGGGCTCCTCAGGGGATTGGGTCTCCTCAGCCCCGAGATGCCAGCATTGGCCAAAGAACCCCCACCTCTCAAAGGTCTGAGTTTCTGCGACGTGGGCCAAGCGTCTCGGTTTCAAGCTTCCTTTTATTTTCCCTGTCCTAGAACTGTCATGTGCTCCACGCGACTGTTGGCTCTTGTGATACCTTCGTGGTCTCTCTTCGCCTTTCCAGATATTCAGTACCTAGTTAACCATCTTTTATACTGAGTTTTCTCTGTTAAAATACTTGCTGTGGTTTCTGTCTCCGGATTGGACCCTGACAGCTGCTTTGCGGTCCCTCTCTGACATGCCTGGCAGTGAGCGCTCGCAGCATTTCTTTTTAATTCAAGACACAAATGCATGCTCTGTGGGTTGTCTGCTGAAAGCCCACAAGAGATAGCGGATATTTGAGAGAGATACTCTAGGAACGATAGTAACTATTCATACCTGAAAAGTCTCCCATTTCTCATTAAGCCAGAGCCTCCAAAGCCGCATGCTGGGACGGTGGAAGTACATACCTATCTCCCAGACCTACTGGGGGTATTAACTGAGATAGCCATATAAAGTCCTTAGCAGATTATCAGTCTCCAAAAATACTAGGGGTGTGTGTGTGTGTGTGTGTGTGTGTGTGTGTGTATGCACGCGCAAATACCTTTTTTTTTTTTAATTTTATTTTTATCCTTTGCCCAAGGGGTACAGGTCTGTGAATCATCACGCAAATACTTTTTAAAGCAGGACAAGTGACTGTGCTGTTTCCTGCAACGTTGCTACAGGAAGTGACGCCATTGTATTTGGGGACTTGGGAGAATAAATCGGAAGCTGTATCCCTCTGCCTGTTTTTGCTATTCCAAATTCGCAGGAATAAAAAGGAGACCACTGATACTCCTTTTAGCCCAGAGAAGAGAGGGCTTGAAGGGAGTGGAGGGGAAGAACTTGAGTCTCTTTAATCATCGTCAGAGGTCTGAAGGAGATGAGGAATATGGCATGTTTTCCATGGCCCAAAAGGTCAATCGAGGACTGATAAGAGAAAAAGAATACTTTTTGCTTAAGATAAACAGAAATTTGAGGAAAGTGAGAAATATCCAGAGGCTGACTGGCTGGAGCAGTAGACAATTCTCCCCATCAGATGAGGTGACTAATCAAAGCTGGTGTCTGCTATGTTAAAACAGAGGGGCTTTGAGCACCGATGGAGGGACTTGTGAAAGTTCTTTTCAAACCTAATGCTATTTCATCCTCTGGGTTTGGTCTAAGTTTTCTAGATTCACAGGTTAAAATTGCAAAGGTGGAAAAATAATGAGGATGTGAGAGAAAGAAAGAAAGTTGAACAGATGCAAAGTATAAGGTTAGAAAGGCATCAGGAAAACCTGCACCTGTGAAACAACTTCCCTTTTTCTCTTATTATATTTTAAACCCGTTGAGTTGGAAAAATGAGAAATAGGTCATGATAGGTGGGTTGTTTCTTTTTTTAATGAGACGATTTGGGTCAATCTTCTATATACCAACTTTACATACCATTGTTTCAAAGGCGACTCTTGGCATAGCAAAAAGAGAACATAATAAAAAATTCATGGACAAAAAAGTTGCAATCAATATAGAATAAGCCTTTGAAAATTAGCTAATTAATCTGGCTTTGCTTTGTTTCCTCATATCGGGGGACTTGATTTACATAAAAGAAGTCTAATGTGAACAATGAACGTACACACAGAAAATAAGAGTTGAATAAAAGATTACTTATGTATATGACTACACACTTCAAACACTCAGAGTGACTGATGAATCACTAAAGGCTACGTCTAAAAAGAACTCCAGAACCATGACTTTCTTAAACCCTAATGAATTCTACAAGGCTGGGAAGGGTCCGAAACAGAACCGCAAGACTTCATGTACTATCTGCCACGTACAACAGTTACCCTCTTGCTATTGACACGATTTCTTCCTTAATTCTCTCACAGACAGAGCCAACATCGAGGAGCGGACAATGCATGAGGTAAACTTCAACCCCTTGGAGACATTCTCATATGAGCTGATCTGTATGAAGGGGGTACCATATATCAGGAAAGGGAGTTGGGGCTGAAGTTGGAAGACTACCCAAATCTAGGATCGGATGGGGATACTTGCACTGAGATTTTTAGGTTCTTGAGCAACTAGTGCAGCGAAGAAGAACATGGTACAAGAGATAATTACAACTGTATAAGAGAGATTTTAGACAAACCCAGCACTTAACAGGACTCCATTTTTTTTCCCTCAACCCTATCACCATCCCTACCTGTGTGCCTTTACACTCCTGAAGAGACCCAGTGCCTTATACTGAAATATCATACAACAAAATACCACAGACTAAGTGACTTAAATAATGTACATTTATTTTCCCACAATTCTAGAGGCTGGAAGTCTGAGATCAGGGCGACAGCCTGGTCAGAGTCTGATGAGGGCTCTCTTCCTGTGCTTGCATGCCTTTTCCTCAGCTCACGTGCATGGAGAGGGAGAGAGAGAGCGAGCAAGCGCTCTGTTGTCTCTTCTAATGTAAGAGTAATGTAATGTAATTTAATGTAATTAGTGTAAGGCACTAATCTGACTGTGAGGGCTCTATCCTCATATCTCACCTCATCCTAATTACCACCCGAACATGCCACCTCCAAATACCATCTCACTGGGAGTTAGAGCTTCAACATATGAATTTTGGGAGTGGGGAAAACATAAACATTCATCCCATAATAAAAACCGAAGTGTGAAGCGACGGTATGCCGACTTACTAGTTGTGTGACTTTGGCCAGATTGTATACCTCAATCTCAGACGCTTTCACTGGAAAACGGAAACGCCAACAACCCCTTCCTGACAAAGGCGTTGTGGAGATTAAATGAGTCAATAAACACAAAGCACATTTCACATAAAAATAGTGCAAGAGATTTTAGTCGCTATTACTGTTGTTGTTATTATTAGTATTATCATTAATTCAGATAGTACACAGATGATTCTGAAAGTTGTTCCAAATGCTGCTCTCTGTTCTGGCCTTGCTTTGCCAATTACTGTTTGTGCTCGAATTCAGCTCATTCTGTGCAGAAAGCTACCTGTTAGATGGCACCTGCCTTGCTCTCCCACAACTAAGCCTGCATTTGGGAGCAAACAGCTTTCTCACTGCCTCGTGAATATGATTCTGGTCTTCATCATACTAGTGAGACTCTGAGCTACTTGATGGACTATCCAGAGTTAGCCAAACTTCAAGGTTAAGGACACAGTGTTTCACAGAACTGTTGTCACTTCGGATACCAGCCACAAGTTCAAGGTCCCCGTGAGCTACCTTCACTTCTGACTAGCTGGCTGTACATTCAAGGGTCCCTAAAGACTCCTTCAGGCTTGAGAATTCATTAGGACAACATACAGAACTCAGGAAAACACTTTATTTATGATTAGAATACAAATCAGAAACAACCAAAGAAGAGACACATCGGGTAAAGTCTGGGAGGGCTCCTTATCATCGGGATGAAGTTCCAGCATCCTCTGGGATGCATTTACCCTCGTGGCATATCTATGTGAGATAAAACACACAGAGTATAGCCAAAGAAGAATGCCTACCTGAACTTCCATGCCCCAAGTTTTTACTGAGCCTTCATTATACCTGCACTATTGGTTGAATCATTGGCTACATGGCTGAACTCAATCTCCAGTCCTTTTTCCCTGCTCAGGGTTGGGCTGATATCAAGTGGATCAAAGCCAATCACATGGTTGGCTTTTCCATGCTAAGTCTCCTCATTAGCATAAGCTATCAGGAGCAGGTGTGTGGTCCAAGGGGTCCACCGTGAATAACAAAGACACTCCTATCACTTAGGAACTTCCAAGGGTTTAGTGGTTACCTCCTGGGAACCTGGGGCAAAGGTCAGCCAAATTCCTTATGATGCAGGGATAGAGATTGTGCCTCCTGAGTAGTTAGTAGAGTAGATGGTTGGGGGGGGGGGTTAGTAAATATTTGCGGATTAAATAACAGAAAGAGAAATAAAAGCCAAAACAAGGCTACTGTTTTAACCCCACGGGATGAAAGAGTAGCACATATTGGGGGGGGGCGTAGATTTATTTCTGGCATTTGAAGTCCTCACATCCCTTATTCCATTTCCTTTTCTACTTTCTCCTATTTTCACTGAGTTCTCCCCACTATCACTGTTCCTTACTACTGTGAAACAGACTTTTGAGTTCCTCCTTAAAACTCTGCCTTTGCCTTTCACACCTTTTCAATGGGATTTTACAGTGCTCAGAGCTGAGGAAGTGAGACAGAAAACACCATGCCTAAGAAGATCAGGTTCCTCTCCTGGTGACCAACAGATGCATGACAGCATTTCAATCCTGGCGCTCACTCCTCTCTGCAATATTAACGTGACTCCACTTGCCACTCCATTACTTATTATTAGTTAAATCAATAAGCAACCTGTAGGTTTGGTGCTTACTGCCTGTCAAAGTGAGGCATGGGGGGGAGCTGTTAACACAAACTGATATTTCAGGTGTCAAGGGGCACACTGGCCGGGCTCCTGGGTGGCTCAGTCGGTTAAGCGTCTGCCTTCGGCTCAGGTCATGATCCCAGGGTCCTGGGATGGAGCCCCACATCAGGCTCCCTGCTCAGTGGGGAGCCTGCTTCTTTCTCTCCCTCTGCAGCTCCCCCTGCTTATGATCTCTCTTTCTGTGTCAAATAAACAAAATCTTTTTTTGTTTTTTTACTCATGACTGTATCTCCAGTCGCAAAATCTATGCTAGGAACATAGTAGGTGTTCAATATCAATTTGTTGAATGAATCTACAGGAGATTTTTTTTCTTTGAAAAGCTCTCAGAGCTGGATGCCGTAGTATGTACTTTGTATGTGTTGTCTCATTTAATTCTTAATGAGGAGAGGGCTAGTCAAAGAGCTTGCCTCTTCTCCCACACCTCAACAGTGCCAGCGCTGAGCTTTAAGACTGATAACTATGGAACTAGTTGGCCCACATTCTTCCCATCCATGATGACATTAAGGCTACCTCTCTACCAAGTCCTGGTGAATGCCAAAAAATGGTCAAGACTGAAGGCTCTGACAGAATAAGCTGGACAAATCTGCACCTAAGAAACCACACTGGTCTGTAAGGCTGGGACCATACCCCCCCTTTGCACATTCACAGAAGCCTGGACAAGGCGGATGTGAAGATGCTATAGGGAATGAGCAGTTGGCTTCCCTTCTCTCCATGTTGACTGTGACCCTGGAGACGCCCTGTCAAGAGAGATCAAGGGAGAAAACTAGGGAGGAAAAAAAAATAAGCTATTACCAAATAAAAAAAAAGACAATGTTTTGAAAAAATCTCTGTCATGTCCTGCTAGTTCCTGACAGCTCCAGTAAACCCACTGCAACAGTTCTTAATCCTAATCTGACTCCTCTTGATGGAAGACCCCTTAACTCCCCCTGTTCTCCCCGTCTCCAGATCTGAGCCAATACAGCCCCAGTGAGGTCTTAAGTTAAGAACCATCCCTCTAGCAGGGAGAAAGCTCTGGAATTTGTATGCTTTCTCCATGCCTTGCTTCAGGGTAGTTTGGAGCTCATGGAACAGCTTTCGCATGGAACTGTACTTCTTCCTCCTCCCCACTCCCTTGTGGCTAGTCTTCCTGGCAGTGGTTTTATTCTGGTCCTTTCCAGTGGCCTCCTCATTTGGCTCTTGTCCGTACTTCCTCAAGATTGTCCCATACTTCCAGCATACCCCTAGCCACTGGGTTTTTTTCTGGAAAAAAGCAACTAAGACATGCTAAGGCCTCTCCTTCCTAAGAGTTCTTGCTCCTTCTGTACCCTGAAAATCATTGCCCACCTGGACTGGACTGACTCAAGATACCCCCTGGACTTTGTGATGCCTACATTCTCTAGACACAACAGGAGGGTGCCATTTTGGTTCATTTGTTTTCCAGGCCCTATCATACCACCTCCCCAATGAAAGCAATGTTAGATGTCTTCTGACACAGCCCCATGGTTTATCATGTTTACTTTTAAGAATTCAGTAGAAATGTTGCTCCACTTAATGGTCTTTAGACCCCATGAAGAAACACCGAAAATATTTTTAATGTAGATTAGGCAACTATTAATAGAAAAATTAAAGGTAAAAACTGAAAATAATGATAGGAAGCTTAGCTCCTCAGAAATAGCCCCCTTGATAGAAAAGTTAAAACTCAGAAATACCTGGGTTACCCTCAGCTGATGAATCTTCACCATGAGAAATGACTACAATAGTTTATTTCTGTTTGGTTGGCAATAAGATTGACATATTTCCTTGGCTCCCCTGTGCTATTAGAAAGAAGGCCTCTAAAATTGAGACTACTGCCCATTTCAGTAAGAAATGAGGCCACACGTCAATAGAATATAGGTAACTAGACATTCATAGCACTGGGCAGGGATGCAGAATTGATTAGCAAGTGTAACTGCAGTAAGATGCTCTCTGCTCTTGGTAATGATGACTCGTGGCATATTGAGAGGAAAAAGCATGATTTGCAAGGAAATGAGATTCCCAATATTAAGATTGGGTCTAAAAGCACCCAAATAGAATTGGAAATAACCTAACTATTGAATGAGGCTGTAGAATGTAATGGTGAAGAGCATGGGCTTTACAAGGAGACAGTTCTGACTTCAAAGATCGATTTTAACATGTATTCATTTTTTTTTTTTTTGACAGGCAGCAAGTTCTTTAAACTCTCCAGGTCTCTATCCCCCCTACAAGGAAATGGGAATGCTAATAATGTTTACTTCTCTAGGTGATTGTGAGGATTAAAAGAGAAAATGCAAGTAAAGCAAAGTCTGTGTCTCTCACACAGCAAGTGCTCAACAAGTAAAAAAGAAAGTAAGGAAAGAAAAAAAACCTATCTACGATGTTTTATTAGTTCACCAGGAACTCCAGATACTAGGAACCACCACCCAGTGATCTCCAGAAGCTAAGTCAGCCTACGGATGAGATGTACTTTTGTAACTGATTAGCTTCAGACCTAGAGGGAGCTGACAATCTCTGGTCCCTCAGGACAGGATCTGAGGTTCTGCCTTGTGAACCCAAGCTGCAAGGAGCAGGAAAAATCTTCCCAGAATGGGAAATGTAAAAAGGAAGTGCCAAAGGTGTCTAATTATTTCCAAACAAATTTTAAAAGCCTCTCAACATGCATTTTGCATAAATGTAAATCTAAACAGTTGGATGATTCACAGTTTCTAAGTTATTCAGTCTTTTAAAAATAAATCGATTAAACAATTCTATCAAGATTCAAATAAAACAGGTATAAGATACAAAAAAAAAGAAAGAAGGGAAGAAGGAAAAAGAAAATTCAGGGAAATATATTCTATTTTGGCTTTCTGTTATATCTGGGAGACCATTCATCTTATCTCCTGCTCTCCCTCTCTCTCTCCCTCTCTCTCTCTCATTTTTAGTAAACATTAATCCGCACAGATGGTGAACCATGGTAATCTCTGCTACCAGCTGCAGAGAGGAATTTTTAATGAAATGGGAATTTGAAGGTTTTTACACAAAGCACTAGAATCTCTTCTACTTTTTCTCATAATGCTCAAATTATTTTTACTGCCATGGGTTATAAATGCATGATTGTGGCGCTACTTCTGGAACACACTGATCTACTGTGCAGAAGGTGCTGATGCCTTACGCATGCTGTCTCTTGCCCCACCCAGTATGAGGGTGCCAAGTCCCCCCATAAAAGGCACTCAGTGGCTAAGATGACAAGACTTGGCCCTGAACTGCCCGATCTTTGTCTGGCTTTTGTTGATATGCCTCCCAATCTGATAATAAACTCCAAAGAATTGTGGTCTTGATTTTGTGGGCTTCTCTAAATCTACAATGGAAAGATTTGTCCCTCCCCTTTTTTGTCCCCTGGCCCAGAACTACTCAGACTGACCACCTAGTCTTTTGACATCTGCTTGATGTTAAGACCCTCCTTTACATACACCATGGCGAGCAACTTTGTTGGACATGGCTCAGTGCTTAATCACTCACTTGACTTCCTCAGTGCCTGCCCAAGATGGTCGATGTTAGACACTTACAATCATTAAAGAAATCTTATCATAAGGAATTGCAAGTTAGCTATAAAGCCTAAGTCTTTTTATAAAAAGCTTTATAAAAAGTTATATACACTCACATACACCAGCACACATGTGCAAAAAATGGGAAGTCAAATAATGTCTAATCTAAGTTGTAGTTACCACTTTCAATATGGACACATTTAAAAAAGATTTATGCACACTTAAAAACATTCAAAATATGGTGACACAGAATGATGTTCATGTTTACAATAGTTCTTAAACATAAAATACAAAGGGAAAAGAGTTAGAAACTCTAAACAAGGAGGGATGGGGAATTATTATCTGCTAAATAAGGATAGACACAAAAGAATACTATAATCTTAAGGTTAAGAAGTTCATCTCTATTGAAGTTAAATATTGAAAACTTCAATCTTGAACACTGAATTCTCTTGTGTACTCCTTTGATGACCACAAACCCAATCACAGACCATTTCAAATGTACATGGAGAATCTTTGAAGACGCAAGGAGGAGATCAGAGGAAACTCATTGCCATGGAAAGACTATCAGGATCAGGATGCCTGGGATCTAGTCTCACAGGCCATGAACTTACTTTGTGATGCAGGCTGAGTTACCAGGCCTCTTCAGGCTTCGGTTTCCTGGTGTATAAATTTACCTGTGTGGCCCTCAGGCCTGATTAATATGAGTTCAAAAGGAAATAATGCAAAACTCACCTGGAACTTTAACAGGAGACTCTCTTCCAGATCCTTGATATTATGCTAGTAGATGGTCATGGAGCAGGCAGGATTCAGAACCCTGGACAGAGCTACTTGGACTCAGGAAGAGGGAAGGAGGAAAGGCAGCTTTTCTGACAGAGCAGAGAAAGTCAGGGGGATGAGAAAGGCTAGCTGTCAAATCTTTGGGAAGACTGGCCTCAACTAGTCTTGACACAGATGTCTATTAGAAACCATGTTAACATCCCTGGCAAGATCGTAAGCTTCTCAAAGCAGGGCTCCTTGAGGTTTAGTGCTCATGTGAGCCTTCTATCTAGAGATTTCCATATGCAGAAATGTGCATTTTTCACAGACCCACTGGTGATGCTGACATGCACTGGTGCTGGAGAGATTTTTTTCTTAATATTTTATTTATTTATTTATTATTTATATAAAATAGTATTTTATTTATTTGAGAGATCAAGAGAGCGAGTGAGCAAGAGAGCCTAAGCGGTGGGAGCCACAGAGGGAGAGGGAGAAGCAGACTCCCTGCTGAGCAGGAAGCCAGAATTTGGGCTCAATCCCAGGACCCTGAGATCATGACTTGAACAGATGGCAGATGCTTAACTGGCTGAGCCACCCAGGCGCCCCTCTGGAGAGGTTTTAAAAGCAGAGCCCAGGTCTTATTAGGTGCCTGGCACCTACCAGCCTGCCAAATAAGCACACTAGAAGAATGGATGTGCTGAATGAATTAATGTATTTCAGATTCTGCAATCCAGCATAAACACTGACTTTTATAGGACAAATTACTCTGGCACCAGGCAAACTTCCATAGATGGTCACTATCCCGAAGACGTTTTTCTATGAAGTCAGGTGAGGTTATCTGAGGTTACACCACATTGCGAAGAATGGAAGGTTATACTACTACAAAGAACATTTGTTTCCTAGGGTACAAAGAGTAAAACTACCGAGATAAAAACTAGGGCACCAGAAGAGACTGCTGTAAACCTTGGAGTTTAGGTCTGATTTCTCAGGCGGAGATAAACACAGGAGTCAGGAATTATCCAAAATCAAGCCTCAGACCTTCCTGCCCCAATCATTCTTTAATTAGCATTTATTAAGAGCACTCCATTGCTGCAGGATCTCTCAGGATTCAAGAATCTGAACTATAATCACTATGTTCTGTCTTACACTTTCCCAGTAAGGAAGCCAAAAGCCAGAAGAAGAGAATCACATGGAACTGAAGCCAATGATACAATTCCAGCAATGGCTGAGCATGCTTACACAGCTAGCAGTCCCTCCTAGGAGGTTGCCCTCCTGGTCTAGGAATCACCAATAGCTTTTCTTGGGCCATGGCTTTATAGGACATGCTATGCTATTTTACCCATCATGCAAGGGCTGGCAGTCCACAAATCACCTGAGGGCAGGATCACACTCTGAAGTGACTTGAGCAAATGATTTGTGTAAGTTAATGTGCACCTCCTATAGTTGTGCTGTCATCAAAACACTGGGTCAAATCAAATAAGTCCATCAAGGTGCTATAAAATATGCATGCAAAGAGAATGGATGTGATGTTGTTGAGAATAATAAAACAGTCCATAAAAGCTATGAAATAAATCAGCTGTTCTTTCAGGCATAGAATACCAAACACCACATTCAGCCATATATATTATATATGCTGTAAGCACACATATATTATATATGAGCACTTATTGACACACTCGAAGAAACACAAAGTGATGAAGGTGTTTGCATCATGGAAGCATTTGCTCTCAAGGAGGTGCCGGCACATTGAACAAAACAATGCTTTAACTTCTGATCAATGGCTCTGCCAAGGACAATTTCTCTGGTGAATACTTCTCATGGGGAAGAGGTGTCTCCCTAAAGAGGACCACTCATACACAGGAAATACAGGGAGATTACACTTACGTCATGAAAGAAGATTCTCAGGTAGGGAGGTCTAAGATGTTTTAAAGAAATTCTCTGCCTTTCTCCAAAGCCAGGTTTTTAATCTCAGATCATGGGGCAGGGGAATGTACCCCTTACCTTTAGACCAAACAATGAATGAGTTAGGAGGTAGAGATCCTTCCCCCTTCCACCTTCCTTACATCCTTCCTTCTTTCTTTCCCGCCTCTCTGTTTCCTTTCTCTCCCTCTAACTCCCCTCCTCCTTTTGGGGAGAAAAATGTACTCTAAGACCAGGTGACCTTCTGCACACTGCATTACCAAGGCCAGGATGCTTTAGTCACTATCTGTAGGTGACAGGCGCTTTGTTATGCAAGCAGAATTACAGACATGAATGAGCTCCCTCCCTGCCCTCAAAGAGTTCATCATTTACTGTCAGAGAAACATGTATACATAATGATAATGCCAATGAGGATGAAATGTTAATTTAAAGGAGAATATAAGCAAAGGAAAGAAAAACTAATTCCAACTGCAGAGATTTTGATAAAGTGTCTCACATAAGATGGAATCTGAACTTGGAGGATTTTTCCACCTAAGGAACAGCATGTTAAAGACCTACGGAAGAGAAAGGCAGTGGTGATTTTTCTCTACAGAGCACCACTACAATACTGGTGCTTACACGAGTCTCTGGAAATGCCTTCTCTTCCTTCTAGCAAAAGGAACACGGGCTACTCCTGTCACTCAGATTGACTTGGAACCGTAATGACAGAGGTTCGATTTCCAGCTTTAGCACTCACCTATATGTGGGAAAGGAGTTCTCCCACAAAGTGTCTTGAGTCCCTAAAAATTCCATTTTCTCTCTATTGTAGTGCTAGTTGTTAATCCAGAGGTCCAAGACCCTGGGGATCCAAGAATAGCACCCCAAATCCATGTTCCCTCAGATACTAGCAAGCCCATCTTGCCAGGCTCATGCTAACCTCACTCTGTTTTTTCCCTTTCTCAGAACTCTTTGTCTCTCCCTGCTATTTGCCTTCTATCAGAACATCTCAACACATGCCAGCACTCCACATGTAGAAAGGATGTAAGTTTCCTTGCAAGGCTATCCCAAGTCCTGAACCATAAGGAGTATTTGTAGTACTATCTGGAGCCATCTCCTTCTGGCTTGCAAGAGTCAATTATCAAATTTTCAAGAATTTTGTGAGCTGGTGAGCTTGAAATCCAACACAGTAGGAGGACTTACACCATGGTAATTGGAAAAGGCTACACATCAAAGCTCTTACTTTCAGAGAGCCAGTTGTTAGATTTTTTACCAGGACCATACTGAATATTTCATTCTTCAGAGTCGCCAAATATTCCACACCAGTGACCTAAGGACATGCAAATGACTTTCGGAGAATTACCATCTTACTCCATTACCCTATGGAATGTCAGTGCCCTAGGCAGTGTTGAGAGATGGATCTCAACAATGGTGCTGGTCCAACATCCCCTGTCAGAACGGCAGTGTGCCACAGGGAAGAGAGAAGCACTGAAGAATCTAAGAATGCTAGCTCTATTCCTTATTGACTGTGATCTAGGGCAAGTTATAGAAGTCTCTACTTTGTTTTTCTTACCTGCAAAATGGGGACTCTAATACTTATGTGACAAAGTGGTTGTCAAGATTTGAAAAGATAGTATTTGAAGGCACTCCGAACAATGTAATAGAACAGAGCTAAGTACTCAATCAATAACTCTGAGGAGAGACTAAGGTAGGTTCAAATGCTACTCCTTTCCAGCATGTACAACCCTGTTAAAGTTATCTAACTCCTCTGGATTTCCGTTTCTTCTTATGAAGAATAACACTACTTCGCAGGGTGCAGTGAGTTAGGGGGTTGGTACTCAGAATCCTTCTGGTCTTCTCAGTATTGCAGAGACTGGAAAGCTAAAAACCTACTCTTTTCAGACTCCCTTGTGGCCAAAATTCAGAAGGGAATTAGGCTCTACTGACAGGAAGTACTTGTGTGGGGTCTGAAACACTCACGTGAGGCAGAGACCAATTTTTTGTTACTTGGCTTGTGTTGGTAATGCAGACACTGGGTTTTTCCGCCGTAGAGTTCTGCTGTTCATGACTGGCCAGAGGAGTGGTGAGAAGCAACTGTGCTGGCTGGGGTGGGTTTTTGATCCTACTGCTTCTGACTGTTGCAGCGAGAGCGGCTCCCTGGTTTCCACAATATTGTTCTGGAAGTTGTTCCTGGAGGCCCAGCCTACAGCATTCACCTGACCTTTCCAATGATGTTGCATTCTTCTTCTTGTTCATCTTTTTATTTATTTATTTATTTATTTTTAAAAAAGATTTTATTTATTTATTTCACAGAGGGAGAGAGATCACAAGGAGGCAGAGAGGCAGGCAGAGAGAGAGAGGGGGAAGCAGGCTCCCTGCTGAGCAGAGAGCCCGATGCGGGCCTCGATCCCAGGACCCTGAGATCATGACCTGGGCCGAAAGCAGAGGCTTTAACCCACTGAGCCACCCAGGCGCCCTTGTTCATCTTTTTTTATTATGTTCAGTTAGCCACCATATAGTACCTCATTAGTTTTTGATGTAGTGTTCAATGATTCATTAGTTGCATATAACACCCTGTCCTCATTCTCTGTTAAATTACTCTAAGTTACCAAAGAGGTGTTTGTGTTTTGCAACTGAAACCTGACTGATAAACAGAACTTGGGAAGGATTTCATAGGCACATAGGACAACGTGCCTAAAACAGCTAGTATTGTGCCTGGCATGCAACAGATTTTTAATAAATGTGAGCCCTCTTTTCTTTCCATGCTCAACAATTCTCCTTCTTCTGTGAAAGAAGAAGACCCAGCTCACCATGGCTTGTAATCAGCATAATTTGTTTTATGACCTTTGTGTGCAGAGTGTGGGGGAAATGTGGAGGTATATTCATTCCCTGGGAAGCCAGAACTCTGTTCTAACTCCATTTTTATACATGTAAATCCTCAAAGAATGTTAAACAATGGTTTAAGACTGTGGCCTTCATGGACAGGACTATAGGGTAGTTGCTGAACTTGGGAGGTAAGACCGCTCTTTCTGGAAACTGATAGAAGACGGCATTGCTTGGAAAAGCTTTCCATGGGACCCAAGAATTAGTTTTGTGTTAATATATGACTATTCCTAGTGGAGGTGGTATCCAACCCCAATATTACCTTATTAATGCTGTTTTAAAACATTGCTATCTGACCATCTACTCTGGGAGTAATTATTAAAAAACCAAACAAAACTCAGTTCTCTTTCCTCCGCTCTATTATTCAGGTCCTTTTCAAGTTGTTTCCTAAACATTAGTCATTATTTCAGTGATTAAAATGTCAAGAGGTGGGAAGAGCTGATTAGAATAACCCCTGACCACATGTACCAAAAAGCCATGTGAGAGAGAGCTAGATTCATGACTATGACCTCATTATTAACACAGTGTATTATATTAACCTTGTTCCCAATGTAAGATGTGCTGAAAACACTGGTCCTCAGCTTTTCCTGGTATTGTTTCTGGCACCTCAGGCAACTGCTCACTATTAGAGCTAAACATTGCAAGAGTATTACAAAGTGAAGGCCTGGAAAATGACCTGGAGATGCGAATTGAAATAACACTAAGGCATGAAACTCTGTCTGCTCTTTCAGTCCTCTATGAGGCTTGCTTTACCTAAGGGCGCTGCATTTGGAACTGGGTCTCCCCCCTTGGTGGCACGTCTCCACGCTTACTCTTGGGCATCCTGTGTGGGGTGTGATGAGGGGTAGTCAGAGTGGGGAGGGTGGTTTTAACCTGTGTCTGAACTTTTATTTGCAGGCAGCCAGAGTGCCATGGTATTATTACAAGGGTATGCAAGTCACCATGAGTAAACAGAACACTCTCGACAGTCAACACAACTGAACAACAAATACCTTGATCCTCAAAGTCATTTAAGCTCTGCTTATAGCTCAGTGTCCTTCCCTGTGCAGACAGCTTTATGGAAAGGGAGGAGTGTTGCCTCTGTAGTCATAAGGGATCTGGGTTCTATTCCCCATTCTACCACTTGAAGCTCTGTGTCATCAACAAGTCTCTCAGACTCCATTCCTTTGTGGATTTTTTTTAACTTGCTTTTTTCAAATTAAAAATGATTAACATATAATAAAATTCACTTTTGGTGGGAGAGTATAGTTCAGTGTGTTTTTAGTGTATGTGTACATTCATGTGAACACCACCAAGATTAGGACACAGAATAATTCCATCATCTCTGCCAGTTTTTACCCCTGGAAACCACAGATCTACTCTATCTTCTCCATCCTTATTGTCTTGTACTTTTCAGAATGTCACATAGACGGACTAATACAGTAAATAACTTTCTGAGACTGGTTGCCTTTGATTAGGATAGTGTATTTCAGGCTCATCCACCAGCAATTCTTTCTTTTTCATTGCTGAGTAGTATTCCACTGTATAGGTATATCCATTCACCCACTGAAGGACATTAGGTTGTTTCCAGTGATTATGAATAATGCTCATATAAACTTTCATGGGAAAGTTTTCATGTGAATGTAAGTTTTCACTTCTCTAATGCAGAATTTTTCAATGGCTGTATTATTCTGTGCAGAATTTTAAGTGGGATAATTTTTTGATGTAGTAGGCTGTCTTGTACTTTGTCAGATGTTTAGTGGCATCACTGGATTTACCCATTAGATACCAGTGGCATCCTCTGACCCAGTGTGATCACCAAAAATGTCTCCTTCATATTACTGAATGTTCCAGGGAGGGCAGGGCAAAAATGCTCTCAGTAGGTAATCAGTGCTCTATGGTAGAAACCCAAAAGAGAGATTGCTGACCCATGCAGTAATTTATACATTTACCTTTTAAAGACACTGCTAAGCTATTTTTTCTAGATCATCTGTACCATTTTGCATTCCTACCAGCAACACCTGAGGTCAAATTGCCCTGCATCTTTGTCAGCACTTGGTAGTAGCAGGTTTCTTGAATTTTAGCCATTCTAACAGATAGGCAGTTCCTTCATTTTAAAGTAAGGGATAAAAATACAGTCCTATGTCAGGTATTAGCACAGCTCACCGATATTTTCAGTTCTGTAATGCCTATCACTTGCGAAAATTTCATTTCCTGATCCCATTTTCCTGAACCCATTAGGTTCATTTCATTTGTGAGTTACGTTGGCCAGAGTGGACAGTGAGTTGGGTCACTTCGGGATGGACGCAAAGAAGAGCTGATGCCCTCTTCTCTGTCTTTTTTTCCCAGCTTTGGCAACAAGTTACATTCCAGATGGTGGGGACTTCATCAGCCAACGTCCTTGAGTAAAACTGACATGGAAGAGAGTCCCCTGCCAAACTTCAAATGGACATGACGTACGAGCAAGAAACAAACCTTTGTTGTTTTAAGCCACTGATATTTTGAGATTGTCTGCTACCTCATCATATTTAGTCTATCTTGACTAAGACAAATTCCTATGTGATAGACACATCGTAAGCATTTATGAGATAAATGTGGTTAATGCATTAACGCAGTTCTTGGCTCAAAATAAGTGCTCAGTAAATGGTTGCTATTATTATAACTACTTATTCTTCCCTGACCATCCTACCCTAGGGTGATTCTTCCATTTATGAACACGGAGTTTATTCTCTATAATGCTTAACAGAGCAACTTCAACTCCTTCAAGGTACTCTGTGAACAGATTGGTCTCAGAGACAGATTGAAGCAAGCACACATTTCACTGGCCACCTGCCCATCAGGTGTGCTGCACACCATCCAGGGTTCAAGGACACAGCATCACTGGGATGCTGCAAACATATTCTTTTGGATGACAACAATCTCAAGTCATTTTACAGCCTATCTCCTTCAGGTCATTGTATGTTTTGAAGGTCTTTCATTGGTCAGCTAAACTTTTCACATTTTTTTGTCTACTTACCCATTTTCCGAGAATGTAAAGAGGTATAAAAACACAATGGCTCCCAAAGCTGCAGGTGCATCAGAATTACCTGCAGGAAGTTGAGATATCTGATTCCAAGACCTAATCCCACTGAGATTCTAAAGCAATGAATCCAAGGTGAGGTCTAGGACTTAATTTTTTTTTTTTTTAGAGGGCGAGAGCAAGAGCATGTGTGCACTGGAGTCCAGGGGGCGGGTGGTGTTGGAGATGGGCAGAGGGAGAGAGAGAATCTTAAGCAGACTCCATGTCTAGCACAGAGCCTGACGTGGGGCTCACTCTCACAACCCTGAGATCATGACCTGAGCTGAAATCAAGAGTTAGACACTTAACTGACTGAGCCACTCAGGCGCGCTGGACTTAATTTTTAATATTAATATTTTAAAAATATTTTTAAAGAGTTTCCTACATAATTTTGATGAGTAGACAAGTTGGGGAGCCTCTTCATTAGTTATAGAAGGGGAGGAAGTGTGACCTCAAGAATCCTGGTAAGACTCTGAAAAACTCCTGAAACTATCCCAGCCATTCAGGAATGCCAAGGAAAGTCCATACTACTCTCTTGGAGGAAGTATAAGCTGCCATAGCATTTTCTTTCGAGTTATTGCCCAATACCGAAATTATTCCTGGACCTGCTTTAACTTGGCAGAGAGACCTTAGGCAGAGAACTTAGCTCTTTGGGCACCAGGGTCCACATCTGCAAAATGCATGAGACCTACAAAAGCTTTTGATCCATTATCTTCTATAATCCAAACATTTATTCTGATTATCCAACTAGATTCTTGCATAAGTTGATGACTCCTCTTCTCAAGATTTTAATGCATGATATGGGCCCAGTAAATGTTTTTCAAATTTGTAACTCTTCATTCCCTAACAAAAAGCGTACCTGCCTCAGTGAGGGTTTCATCAGTACAGGTTTGATTTATATGTATGTATGTATATATATTATTCACTAGGTCTCCAGTTTATTATAAAATAATACAACTTGGGGTTAGCCAGGGGGGAGAGATGCACAAGGCAAGGCATAGGGAAAAGGTGTGGAGCTTCCATGGCCTCTCTGCATGAACTACTCTCCCAGCACTTTCACTGTTCACCGACCTGGAAGCTCCAGGTTTTGGTTTTAACATAATATTTTTTATCATTCCAAAAATATTATATGCTCATTATATAAGATATGAAAAACAGTAACATTTCATAATTCCAACATGAAAAAATACCCACTGTCAATAGATTGGATTATTTTCATTTAGTAAAATAAAATATGCAATATATAGCTATGCAACCTTTACAAATTTTCTTTCCATTATCACATGAGAATTTTGTCATGATTCAATATTATTCAAAATCAAATTTTAAGTACCTGGCATAGTATTTTATTAGACAGTTATCATACTTATGTTACCACTCCTCTCTGTCAGATACCTTAGGTAGTTCCTAATTATTCTCCATTGAACATGATGTGATGACGAATGTTCTTTGCACATGTACTTTTATGTGTATATTTCTTTAGAATAAACCACTAGAATTGGAATTATTGGGGAGTTAAACACTGCAAATAGTGGCACAAGCCTCTTAAATGGTCCCTCTCTCTCCATTCTTCCCCTCCTCTCCTCATCTTCTTTTCTGCTGCCAAGACTATCTTTCTAACACATGGATTTTATCCCCCTTTTCTCCCATTAGACTAGAGCTATGACAGGATCGTCATTCAAGATGGTGATTACCTCCCCTCCATCTCCCAATATTATTACAACGAGCAAAAAGGTACAAAGTAAAGAAATCAATTAAAGCTCTGGAGAATAGGAATGAACAGACACGTGGAGTAATTTCTGAATGCTAATGAACAAATGAGATGGGTTTGGCAGGAAGTGAAGACTACAGAACAGAGTGATCTAAAGTCTATCCAAAAAAAAAAAAGAAAAGACTCCCTGCAGAGAGGAGACCCACTTGCTGCCAATAGAATCCTGAAGAAATTCCATGGGGATATCTACAAGTCTGAGGAACAGGAATGGAATAGAAAGATGTTCCTCAAAGCTACATCAGAGAGGGGAATTCTTTCAAAAAGAAAAGGCAGTGAAATATGTCCAGGAGTAAAATGTATTAATTATGTCATTTATATTCTGTATTCTGATGCTTTGACATCTGGGGCTGGGCTGATCCTGGAGGGACTGCCACTCCCTAGGTTAGCCAATTTCTAGACACAAACAACTTGCCTTGGGAGTGTGCTTTTCATATCAAACTAACCAATCCAGAGTCCACACCCTCCCCTCTCCTTTATTGGGCTTTTATACTCCCAGGTCACTATTCATTGGCCCAAATTACCCCATACCAGACAACTAGAGACTGCCCCTCTGCTCCAGAGCCCAGTGAAATTATTCAAATGATTTAATCCTAAACCTGTTGACCCTGCCTCCATGGTTCCTTCCCAAAGAAACCATAATAAAGCCTCCTGCCTTCCCTTCCATCCTCCCCCTCTGCCCAAGGATGACAGACCCTGGCACTCCCTGATGGGGCGTTCCCTGGCGTGGCCTGCCTCTTCCTCTTCGGAACTGCAACAAACTCTTTTCAATGGCAATCATCTCCCGATTGGTTGGCTTTACTGTACCTTTCCAGTAATGCATTCTATTTTAGGACAAAGGCTTCCTCACCGTGTAGAACTCTTGGTGTTCCCAACTCCCTGCCCAATTCCCTATAGGAAACTGTGCTTACTGGCATATCCAATAGGTTTCAGTAATAAAAAATAAATAAGTAGGTAAAAGACCTATGCAGAAGCATGATGAAAAATCAATGTTAGGTGTGCAAATGTACAGAATAATACAATGCCAACAATTAAACCTTGCGATATCAGTGTATGAAGAAATGAGAGAAATGAAAAGAGAAAGCATAGTACAGGCCTATGCACACACATGGGGACTTAGGTGCATTTCAGATTAGTGGCAGTTGGTGATTTCTTCACAAAATTGAGTCACTGGAAAATGTTACATAGATCTCTTTTTCAAAGAGAGACTAAAAATAATCTTGAGATGGATTACAAATATAAATGTAGGAAAAAATATCCCACTATGATTAAATTAATAAGATGTTTTTTTTAAATAATCTTATGCTAAAGGAAGTTTCCTGAGCAAGAACAAAATCCAGAAACCACAAAGGAAAAGATTTACAGATTTTAGATATTAAAAATGGAAGTTTCTGTACACCAACAACAGTCACTATAAACACATTTAAAAGACAAACGATAAAATGGAAAAAATATTTGTAATATCTAAAACAGAAAAATGGTTAATATTCATGATCTATATAATAAACTCATAAAAATCAATATGAAAAAGACAGCCTATCTAATAGAAAAAAAGAGTAAGGACTATAAAAGGCAAATAAATGTATGAAAAGGTGATGAACCTCACTAGCAATCAGGGACAGGAAAATGCAGTCTACAATAAGATAGCATTTTCCACCTATCAGATTGGCAGAAATCTTAAAGACTGAAAATCTCCATGGATGGCAAAACTAGGGCGGAAAGAGAGCACGTTATACTGATGTGGGAGGGAGACAGCTCTAGGGAGGACGATTTGGCAGAATCCTTTAAAATTACAAGTTTG
Organism: Ailurus styani; assembly: GCA_002007465.1. Taxonomy (NCBI): domain Eukaryota; kingdom Metazoa; phylum Chordata; class Mammalia; order Carnivora; family Ailuridae; genus Ailurus; species Ailurus styani. Next base: position 927,113 of record LNAC01000091.1, on the reverse strand, counting down.
TGACTTTTTGGGCTCAGCAAGTCCACTTCTAGTGACAACCCCTAATATTGCTTGCTCAAGTGCATAAAGGCATGGGTGCAAAATGTTTGATGCGATAGTGTTTGTAATAGTAAAGAAACAGAAGCATTCTCAAGGCTCATCAATAGAGGCATGGTCAAATACCTCGGCAAACTTTTACAGTGGCTAAAAAGAAAGAATAGACTTACACAGCCTGAGTTTAAAATAGACAGATACCTATCTTAGAGTTGGTTAAAAGGGAAAAAAAAAACCAGGATGAAAGTTGCAAAATAATGTAACATGTACAGTATTGTCTATTTATATGTGCATGTTTACCTCTATAAAAGATATGTTCATATATTGAAAGGTGTATATACAAGAATATACATAAGTATAAATAAAGAGACAAAAACTTCATAAAATCATAGTATTACATCATCGTATCCCTTTTCGTTTTCCCCAGCTGATCATTTGAGTTCTGTATGCCTTAGTATAAGGAAATCCAGGATCTCATTTGTGGTTGGCCATCCCACAGATTGTCCAAAAACCCTTGGAATCTCATGAATGCTAACTGTGAATTGTGGTGTGTGTGTGTGTGTGTGTGTGTGTGTGTGTGTGTGTGTGTGTGTGTGTTTGGGAAGGATGATGTCAATCCAGCTTCCAGACCCAAAAGATGCAGCTGAATGAGGCTGGTTTTCCTAAGATGTTACTGTGAAGCCTGGCCTCCCATAGTAGGGTCTGTGATGGTGATGCTTGGCTGTAACAATGCTCCCTGACCTAGGCATCTGTCCTTGGTACTTGAAGGGTGCGCTGTCCATGCCTTTCAAGCTAAGGTCAGCTGAGAGTGAGGCTTTCCATGCTCAGCTCTCTCAGTTCCTGTGCAACCAACTTCTAGGGCTCCTGCTGGCCAGAGTGCACTGAGTCAAGACTGGAATCTTCTAGCTCAGAGACACGGCACTGCCACCTTCCTTCCCTTTCTAGGAAATCCACCAAGGAGTCCAGGCAAGTTTCCCTTTTAGAACATCAGAAGTCATTATTTATTCTCCTTTCCCAGAACAGAGTAATAGGTTGGCACTTCTCTTAGAAAGGAGCGCTTTCTAGGAGAAATTCTTGTGGAGTCTAGCTTAGTTAAGGTACTGATGGAACAGTTTACTGATAGGAGAGATTTGCTGTGCACTGCACAGCCCTGGAAGGAGTCACACCAAACTGTTCTAGTGGGTCATCACCATGTAGGACGGTGGGGACTGGGGAGAGAAGTATGGTCATATTTACTCCATAGTACTTTGAATGGATTAAATTTTGGGTTGATTTTATTTTGGGAGGATCAGTGAAGTTGTGCATATATACACACACACACATATATATATATTACCCAAATGCAAACCAACCTAAAAATAATCAAAACATTTCTTTCTATCACCTGGGCCATGTCCATCCTCTTACACAGATGTCACTATTCCTTTCAACTAAAAACAAATCCCCTCATGATCGTCCTTCCCTCTTGAGCTATAACCGTATTTCTCTGCTGCCCTTTACAGAAGAAGTCCTCAAGTTGTCTTTATAAATCACACTAATGATGATTTCCCCCTTCACTCATTACTACTGCTCTCACCAAGGTCACTAATGGGCTCCATAGTGTTGATCCGGTGGTCGGTTTCAGCGTTCATCACACCTGACCCATGAGCAGCTCCTTCCATTTTGGAGTATGATCTCCTGGTTTCCAGGATACCAGCGCTTCCATTTTGGAGTATGATCTCCTGGTTTCCAGGATACCAGCGCTTCCATTTTGGAGTATGATCTCCTGGTTTCCAGGGTACCAGCGCTTCTAGTTTTCCAGCTCCTTTCCTGGCAGATTCATCTTCATCTCCTTTACTGTTTTTGCCTTCCCATCTCACTGTTGGGTATCACAGGACTCACTCCTTGAGTTTCTTCTCCAGTGTGATTTCATCAGTGCTGGCCTTAAAGACCATGTATGTTCATCATAGCCCAGTATTTTACTGTTAGCCTAGCATGGTGTTCCTGAATTCCAGATTCTTATATTCTATTGCCTATTCAATACCTCCACGTAGAAGTAGAAGTATGTCAAACTCAACATACCCAAAACTGAACTCATGATGTTCTCTCTCAAACCTGATCTGCTTACATTCTTTTACAAAAGAATAGATGATGATCCCATCCTTTCCAGGGCTCAAGCAAAAATCCTGGAGTCCTACTTGACCCTTCTTCTACTCTTACATTTCATATGCAACACACCAGCAAACCTATAATTTGACTCTACCGTCAAATTATATCCAGAATCTGAACACTTCTCACCAACTCTTGTGCTACCTCCTTGGCTCAAGACACAGTATCACTCTCGCCCTGGATTGCTGCCAACGGGCTTTTCACTGGCTGCCCTGACTCAGCTTTGAGTCCTTTCAATGACTCAACACGGGGTGATTCTATTAAACCATAAGCAGATGGTCACTTTACGCACAACCCTACCGAAATCCCTCGTCTTTCTCAGAGTAAAGAAGAGTCCTTATAATGGCCCACTAGGCCTCCCCTGACATGGCCTTAGGTTCCCTATGACCTCATTGCCTTTCCCTCCCCTATCCCCACCTTTAGCCTCCCAGCTTTCCCTAGGAAAGGCCACGCAAGGCTTTGCCTCTACACCTTTGCATTTGCTGATCCCTTTCCTCTACTTGGATCATTCTGTCCCAAATATCCAATGGCTTGCAGATGTAACCCATGCAGGTCTTTAACTTTATGCCCTGTTCTCAGTGAGGCTCTCCATATCCACACTATTTAGAGTAACTCTCCTCCCACCCTCCTGGCATTTCCTATGCCCCTTTCCAGTCTTTTCTTCTTCATAGCAATTATACCACCTGTATTTGTTCCTAAGGCTGACATAACAAATAATCACAATGGCTTAAAAAGACAGAAATCTATTGTCTTTTAGTTCTGGAGACCAGAAGTCTAAAATCAAGGTGCTGGCAGGGTTGGCTCCTTCTGGGGGCTGTGAGGACGAATCTCTTCCATGCTCTCCTGGCTTGTGGTTGTGTTGGAAATCCTTGGTGTTCCTCGGCTTATAAATATATCACTTTGATCTCTTTCTTCGTCATCACATGGCCTTCTTTCTTGTGTGTCTGTGTCCCCTTGTTGTCATGTGACTTTCCTATTAGGACGTCAGCCACTGGGATTAGGGCTCACGCTAATCCAGGATGACCTCATCTTAACTTGATTGTATCTGCAAAGACTATTGCCAAATACATTCACATGTTTGGGCACCAGGAGTTAGACCTCAATACATCATTGGGGGGCACAGCCCATAGTACCTACCACCTGACATACAACATATTTCACTTATTATGTTTGTTGTCTTTCTCTTCATACAAGAATGCAAGCTCTCAGAGGGCAGAACTTTTTCGGGTTTTTTTGTTTGTTTGTTTTTGTTTTTATTTTTTCACCGTGATCCTCTCAGAGACTAAAACGGTGCCTGGGTGGGGGGCGCCCCATAATGACTTGTTGAATGGCTGCAGTATCCCCACTAGCTCCCCAAGATGAAGAGGAGAAAGGTCCCACCACTGCATACAGCATTCACACACTTGAATAATCTGCCCCTCACTTTAGCTTTTCATATGTAGCTCCTGTCTTCCAGCTCTTGTCTCTCAGTGTCCCAAATTTCTACCAAAATGAACTCCTGGCTCTTCTTCAAAACAAACCCTGTCTACAACTCCCCATATTTGCTTTTTCTTTCCCCTTCCCCTAAAATATGCACCTTATTTTCCTCACAACACATACCACTCAGTTAAAATCTCATACACCGTCCTCAAGATCAGTGCAGTCCTCCTGGAAACATGCTCTGAGACCACATGCAGGTAACAGCCTCCTCTCGGTCCCTCCCCATTGTGCTAGCTTTCCCATTAGAAATCAGGTGAGATTTTCATTTTATCACATGAATGTATTGGCTTCTTACCATGACCACCCCGACTTTCCCATTAAACTGAGAGAGCCTTCAGGGAGGGGCCAACGTGCTTATCTTTCCATCTTTCCTTTGCTTCAACCTCCAAAATCTACCACTGCTTGGACTGCACTAGCTGAGTGCTACAAACCTGTGGATGGAATGAAGGAGGCAAAGCAGATTTGCCATCCTGGGATGTGAAGTGACAGCAGATAGAGTGTTGGCCATGGGCTCCAGAACATCTGTCCTAGAGAGTCAGGCAGTGAGGAGAGTGGCAAAGATGAGGTTTCTCAGACTTTCTTTCTTTTTTTTTTAAGTCACCACATGCCTTCCAGTTAAGTCCTCAGTCCTGAGCAGAGACTGCAGAGCTCAGCACAGGAACACTCAAAATAGATGGTGCAGGAGCCACAAAGTGGCTTCGTCTCTCCAAACTGTCTACCAGCGATGGCCAGTCCAGTAATTGGGGGTGGGGTGGAATCCTCCTCTAGCCATCTGCACTGTCTCCAAAGTACATCTCCTTAGAACCAATCCCAGAGGTATTTGGAGTGCTGTGGGTGAATTTAGCAGTGTGGTCTTAGGCATAGATGAGCCTGAGTGGCTATAAAAATTGCAGCTGCCAACCGCACAAATTTGGAGGAACAATACCTCCTCCAAAGTAACTCAAAGGTACAACTGATCTGTTTCATCTTTAGGCAGTATTCCACAAAGTCTTAGAACTACTCATTAGAATCACGTGGGCACTTGAAAATCTAATTCCTAGGTCCCATCTAAGTTCCCCCTGAATCAGATCTTTGGGTACAGCAGTAGAAGCTGAATTGTCAGTGAGCTGTCCACCCTACCCCCAACCCTGGAAAATATGACACACAAGGAGGATTAAAGATTCCTTTCTTAAAGGAACCCACTGCTAAATCCATCTATGGGAGCTATCATGGTCAGTCATATTCCTGACAAAGCTGGAAAGAGAAAGGAGTGAAACAAACAGCAAGTCTTTGGATCAAGCTGGGGTTTCTTTAAATACTCCCCCATCTCCAAGTAGAACTATTCCTTGAGAATGGGTCCTCAGCAAGGAGCCTATGGACAGAAGTAAGCAGGTCCACAGGGCTGGGATGTTGAATGGAGGCGAGAACAGTTCTTGAGAGCATGTTATCAATCACACCCAAAGACAGACAGGGATTCTGAGATGAGGAGACACTTTGGACAATTATTCTGTATATTTTCTTGCATCCCATGGAACTGAATATTGATGCCAGATACAGGTGGTCTAGCGCAAACAGTAAGGTCTTTGGAATAAGATAGAACAAGGTTTTAATTCCTGCTTTAGCAGTTATTTCTGGCTCAGTGAATCTGGGCAAGTTATTGAATTGATCTCAGCCTCAGTTTCCTCATTGGCATAATAGGAACATTATTTCTTGGCTGGACTGTTGTGAAGATTCAATAAAATAAAGTGTGTGAGGTCATCCACCATCACACTTGACACTTGGGAGGCTCCTGAAATAAGAGTTCTTCTAGATTCATTTCCCACATCCCAGGTAAATGATAATCAGAGGTTGTCATGGATAGAATCAGGAGAAGGAGAGGGAGGAGGAGGAGAGGAAGGGAGAAGAAGGAGAAAACGTGGGGAGAAGAAAAAAGCAGAGAAGGAGGAGGAAGAAAGGAATGAAGAGAGGGAAAGGGAAGGGAGGAATACAAGAAGGGAAAAGGGAGAGAGAACGAGGGGGAAAAAGTAAAAGAAAAAATAAAAAAAATAGTGAAAGAAAAGAAAATTAGCTTGGTCCAGTTTGGTAGATATAAAACAAGTTACCTGTATATAAAGTGCTCTACTGCGTATTTCAATTAAAACATTTAAAGGATCCATCATGTCAGTGTAGATTGCTCCAAATAACTAGACAGTAGAGTAAGACCATTTTCTGTGGCTCAGAGTGAAATAATAGGGAAGTAAACACTGGAAAGCTTTTAAAGCATCCTAAATTGTTTTTTCTTCCTTCAAATGTCAAAATACCTGTCTCAATAGATATTTTTAAATTGCATTCCTTTTTCAAGATCCTTCTATCCCTAGTGTCTCGCTTAGGAATGAAAGAAATAACTTAGCTAGAAGCAGCCCAGTCTGGGGTGGGACGGGAAAGGTGTTTAAATAAATTTCAATTTGACCATCTCCTAGATCTTGGTAGCTATTGATTATGTTTTGCCACTGAGTTTTGTGGAAAGTGGGGAGAAAAATAATATTTTGATATTTTCTACTGCTCCCATTATCTCCTGCTACCTAACAAAGCATCCCCAAAACTCAGTGGTTTAGAACAATAATTTATTATTGTCACACATGGTTCTTTAGATCGACTGGGCTCAGTTGGGTAGCTTTCCCTTGGGGTCTTTCATGTGGCTGCAGTCTGGGACTATAGGCTCTGAAGGCTCTCTGGACTGGATGTTAAGTTGGGTCACTCCCCAAACTGAGAGTTGATTTGAGAAGTTGGCTGGGAGTCAGCTTGGGCTATCAATCAGAAAACCTACACATGGCCCCTCCAGGTGGCTTCAGCTTCTTGGGCACAGTGTCTGGGTTCTGAGACGGGAAAGCCCCAAGGGTGAGCATTCAAAAAACCCAGGAGAGGGTTGCAAGCCTTCTTATAATCTAGCCTTAAAGTCATGCAATGTCACTGCTATTGCATTCTATTGGTTACCCAGGGCCAGCCAAGAATCAAGTGCACCAGTACCTGAGTATGCAAGAGAAGGACTTCTGGGAAACAGGGTTTGTTGGGAGGCTACCTTTGCAGACTAGCTGCCACATCAATTATCTGGTAATTAGACTTCTCTGTTCAAAGGGGCATTTCTACCTTTACAAAATCATTTTAGCACAAATTCCAAATGGAAGTTTCACTTGCATGAAAAGAAGGTAATGAAACACATGACCAAACATTGCCTGCTAAATTATCTGTGAAAGACTTTTTAGTAAATGGGAGTCCACTAGAGATATCCATGCTTTGTGAGTTTCTAACCCCAATCCCTAGGCAGAAAGGGAGTCGGAGTCGCCCAACTGCTAAGGAGTCTGGAGGGAGTAAGCTGGCACAGATGAGCCACTGATATTCAGTACCTTGGGCAAGTCACTTCCCCTAGTTTCTTCACCTGGAAAGAAAAGGGGGAGCAAACTAGATAATTTTTGGGGTCTCTTACCTCCTGACATTCCATTAACGTGCCAGTGGCTTAGGGAACTTCAAAGAATAGAACATTTTAATTAACTTATGGTGGTTGTAATGCATTTTTCTAAATCATCTCTTTTTTTAACTTTTGGTTCATTCATGAAGATAGAGAAGGCAGGGTGCATCGAACATGGTTCCATCACAGTGTGATGGAGATCAGAGTATAGACATGGAGTCAGTAGGAGCTAGGTTTGAGTGCGGGCTCCGATATTCACAAGGGTGGAGCCTATCCCCATTTACTCAACTTCTCTGGTCTGTGGCTTTCTCACTTGTAAAAAATCCTGAGCCTGAGCCCATAGTTATGTTGGAAGAAATAAATGAGATGAACTTTAGGATCCTTTTTACCACTGGGTCTTTTTACCAGTGGGACATTTTTGTCGTTTGGTTTTGTCTTTTAACCTCACTTGAATGGCTTAATGTTTATGGCATACCTGTAGCTTTTAGTTACCACAAATCTGTTTAGAAGTAGCCAGGGTATGAGTAATACACTTAAATAATAAATGAGTGAACCATATTTCAAAGAAAAGCAACTCTGTTTGGAAATGTGGACTCAAACCAGTTTCAAACCAACCAAATATATTTATTGGGTCACTATCGTTTGGAAGGTGCTGTGCGAGTCTCCGTAGAAGACAAGGTTCCCATTAGGTCTCTGTATTCAAAGCTTCTTCCAGTCTACTTAGCTAGAGATTGCTGAATTGGGAGCTGGTTGACAGTTAGGCCAGCAGCACAGATCACTCTGTCTGCCAAAGAGAGAACTGAAAGCTTCCTTCTGCTCAGTGCCTAGCAGACGGCTCAGAAAGAGTCTTACAAAGTAAGCACCGAACACAGGGCCATCTCTCCTCCTTTCCAGGTTTGCATAAGTAGGTCAAGAACAGTTCAGGGAAGATGTGCTTCTGTATCAGAAAACTCATTCCACTGACCAAGACTCAACTTTGTCCCTAGCAGGAGGGACAAATAAAGGATATCAATCATGCCTTTGGTAGTTAAAACAAAAAGAAAGAACTCCGAACTATCACGTGTACTACCATGCAACCATTACTGAAGAGGAACTAAGGGCCCACATGAGCAAGATGCTGCGTGGGGACTGAGGTGTCGTGTGTGTGTGTGTGTGTGTGTGTGTGTATGGGGGGTGCTTGAATAACACAAGACTTTTAGGAGCTCACAAAAGGGGGCGATACCTAAATAACCATAATTCAAGAAAGTGCTAAGGATTAGAAAAGCTTAAACTTCTGAGGACTGAGAAATGACAGCAGTCAGGGAACAAGAGGGAAACTTGTTGGGGAGGGAGGTCCCACTTAAGCCTGACCATGAGTAGAGGTAGCAATAGTAAGGAATTTGGTTAAGAGGGATCACAGCTTAGGAAATGAAAGAGGAGGAAGAAAGACTGTAAAGAAGATGGAAGTCACAATCAGGAGCATTTTCATTACTGACCTAACGGGTCAAATGGCAGAAAAACATAGCAGATGTGGTTTAAATGAGAAGGGAGTTTGTTTACCTCATGCAAAAAAAGTTAGGGGGCATGCAGTCCAGAGTCAGGATCTTGGCTCAACAATGGATCTTTCACAGAGTATGCAGAGTCTTTCTATTTGCTCTGCCCTGTTAATTTTAACAGNGGCATGCAGTCCAGAGTCAGGATCTTGGCTCAACAATGGATCTTTCACAGAGTATGCAGAGTCTTTCTATTTGCTCTGCCCTGTCAATTTTAACAGGCTTCTTCTTCTTCTTCTTCTTCTTCTTCTTCTTCTTCTTCTTCTTCTTCTTCTTCTTCTTGTCCTCATGTTCCTCATGTTTGGCATCTCATGGTCATAATATGACTGCTCCATCTCTGGCCTCAGGTGTGTGTTATAGGCAGGAAGAAGGGTTCAGGATGAAGGGACATGCTGGTCAAGCCCCTCCTACGACTTTCACTTACATCTCACTAGAAATTTGTCATGCTATCCTGAGTTTCAGGGGAGACTGAGATCTTTGGACTATCTTGCATTTTTTGCCTCTGTGATAAAGCAAGCTAAGGGAGAAAAGGACTTAGAGTCCCTTTCGAGGACATAGTTCACAGCATCTACCATAGAACTATTGATGGCTTTTGGACAAGGGTGTGATAGAATTGGAGCTGCGCTTCTTGGCTGTAGTCCATAACCAGACTTGGAGAGAATGGTGGCAGACAGAAAGATGATAACTCAAAGGCACAGAGAGGTTAAGTGATGGGTTCATAATAGTTTGTATACTAGTAAGTAGTGTAACTGGGGTTTGAATCTAGGCTGGTGGCTCCCAAGCTCTTTCCACCCATCTTTCTAAGGACTCCAAGGATTTGAGCCTTATGATTGACAGCCTGTAGGGCCCTTACTACAACTATTTTCTACATAGATTCATAGGCATAAGCACCAAAGTTAAAAAGCCAAAAATTCATTTGTTCCTTCAATCCTCCTTTAATTAAGTCTATTGGTGTGTTACAAACAATCCAGAGAGAGAGAGAGAGAGAGAAAAAGAGAGAGAGAGAGAGAGAGAGAGAGAGAGAGAGAGAGAGAGAGTGTGTGTGTGTGTGATAAAGTGGAAAGAATGGGATTTCAGAGAAAGATGGAGATGGTTCAAATCCCGATTATTATTCCTCTTCCCCATGGTAGGATTTGGGGTTAGTCCCATAAATTCTCTGACCTTCAGTATCTTTATGTAAAATGGGAAGGAGAATAACAATGAAAGAGCTGTGCAAAAAAAGATGATGTGAGTATGCCAAACACATGGCCAACCTGGGTTAGTTGGTTGGCCCACCTCGCATTCTTCAATTTCTTCTCCTAGACAACTCCAGCTAGGATTAGTTATGTGTCACCAATTAGAAACAAGTGAATTTGGCTATATTTCTATGTTTACTTTTCTCATATAGATTCTTTCCTCTTCTCCTTTCTTTCTGATGGTGAGCATGATAGCTGGAGCTGCTATAGTCATCCTACCACAATAAGGGAAAGGCCATGACAATTCCAGTGGCTTCATCGTGGATAAAAATGAACAATGTGACTGGCTCTGAAAGCTGCCAACCCCCGACCTCTTATTATGTGACCAAAATAGAGCACTTGTTGAAGAAACTACGGTTTCATTTTCTATTACTTTCAGTTAAAAGCCCTTAAAATTGATATAGCATATAAAAGCACTTGGTGCCTCGCTGGCAATAAATGATGCTTGTTACTACTATCATTGACATTATTGTTATTGTTACAGTAAGCATTAGACAACATCAAACTAATGTTACCTTGCGGATGAGAAGATTATAATCAGAATACAGGAACAAATACGTGATATTCCCATGAAAAGATGAAAACAAAGTCACCACTAAGGACTGAGAGTACCATAAAACCATGTTGATTCTGCAGGGGTGGAAACTGTCTGTGCATATGTTGGGAAAATCCAGGCTGCAAGTCCAAATCCAGGATTATAGGAAAGGACTCCCTGTCCAGATGCAGGAACAAAGTGAGCATGGCAGGGAGAGAGGGAAGGAAGGCTTTCTCCTGGAAGAATCTGAGCAACAGTGACAAAATCAGTGCTCTGATTCTGGAAGAAAGATTCTTTCTGTGGCTCTAACTTAAATTTAGTGCTCAGGGGATGGAGAGAAATCAAAATGGCAAAGAGAGACTGTGGTTTCTGATAAAGAATTTAGAAATCAGGAAAGCCATGGTCCATGGAAATGCATTCTTTGACCTTCAGAATTCCCTAACCAGCTACTGAATGAGATAAATTGTTAATCTATAATGCATGTAAATGTTCAGATTTTCACAAACCTAAATTGCCAGATTAAATCCTATGAATAACAGGCACCAAGAACAGAAAGGTTATTAAAAACAAATGAACAAACAAACAACTCCTGTGAAGAGCATAGCCCTGGGTGTGTGTGTGTGTGTGTGTGTGTGTGTGTGTGTATACATATACACACACAATAAATAAGTGAATGATCCAATAAATAATATAGGGTCATTCAGACAAAATCAGGTAAAAAATTCCACCAATCTATTTGTTATCTATCTATATCAGTTTTATTTATACATTTTCAAAAATATTTGTTATAATTTACAGAAACACATACACAACAATAGAATAAACAACTGATAGAAGAATTTTTCAGTTCAAGATAGTTGATTATGTATGTCTCCTGCTTCATATCTCATTAAATGACACAAGGTACATCTAAAAGGAACAAAATTATCACGGGGAAAAGTATAGGGAGCTCGCCACGAGCAACAGAGTATTCAGGGATTTCTGAAAGGTTGAAGGCAGATGGTAACATCTCCAACGGAGAAGAGGCTAAATAACCCACAACACAAAATGGAAAAGAGACAGGACCAAGAAAATATGAGGGTTCCCAGCTAAATTCTGGAGGGGCCCCAAGATCAGGGGTAGAGTGAGGAAAGAGAGGAAAGAGTGAGGAGTAACTGAATGAAGGAGCTGTCCCATCTAGAAGGCTGATGTGGCATTTGTCCCTGAGTAAAACCAGAGTAAGGACTCACTGATTAGGGTGAATGATCTATGATGGGCCTCCAGAGTAGGCAGCAGGATCCAAAATAATGCAGCATTGTGCCTCCAAGTAACTTTGGTGACCATGGTGAGCTACTAACAGATAGATCCCCACACGTCCCAAGAAAAGGGCTTCCCAGTTATAGTCCTCACCTCCTGTAAGGACCTGGGGATTCCGTCATCGGAATCTGTACCCATTGTTGGAGAGACAATGATTTCTACACGTGATGAGAATGCTAAACGCAAGATACCGATTCTGTTCATGTAGGTCCTGATTTGTAAATGTGAACGTGTAACCTAATCACTAATACTGAATGAAATATAATAGTCTGAAGTGACTCATAAGAGGAATACACAGAAAAATCCCCTGGGAGAAGGAGTTAATGCAGAAAATAGAAAAAAATTTAAAGCAAGTAAAATTAGCATCTTCAGAAGTAATTGTAAGTTTCCTCCTAGTTTTTTTAAAACGATGAATCAGAATTCTTGAAAATTGAAAATATCACTGTGGAAATAAGATGCATACATATTTGTGAGATCTGAAAAAACAAGATAAAGAACTCTTGCAAACAAAAGAAAACAAACAAAAAACAAAGTAAAAAGGCTAAGAGATGAACTTCGTATAGAAAGTAAAAAGACTCATGTGGTCGGCAGAATAATGGTCCTTCCAAAAATGTCCTTATCTAATCCCTAAAAACTACGTTACCTCACATGGCAAAAGGGATTTTATGGGTGTTATGAAGTTAGGGATCTTGAGATGGCGACAGTCTCCTGGATTATTCCAGGGTGGGCTCAATGTACACATCTTCCTTAACTTACAATGTGGATAACCATAATGTCCCAATAAACCCCTCCTAACCTGAAAATACTCTAAGTAGAAAATCCCAATAAATCCCTCCTAAGTTGAAAATACTCTAAGTGGAAAATGTACATAATACACCTACCGTATCAAATGCCATCGTTTAGTTTAGCTGACCTGAACTGTGCTCAACACTTACATTAGCCTATACTTGGGCAAAATTGTCTAACACAAGGCCGACTGGACACTAAAGTATCGACTACCTCGTGTGATTTATTGACTGCTGTACCGAAAGGGAAAAACAGAAGTGTTGTGTGGGTCCAGAACGGTTGTCAGCACATTGGTTGTTTACCCTCATGACTGTGAAAACATCATACCCTCATCTCTAGCCCGGGAAAAGATCCAAATTTGTGATCTGAAGTAGTTTCTACAGAATGTGTCTTGTGTTTGCACCATCATAAAGTTGAAAAACTGTAAGTCAAACCATCATAAATTGGAGAACGTCTGTAATCACGAGAGCCCTTGTAAGTGAAAGAGGGAGGCAGGAGCATCAGTCAGAGAGAAACTTAAAGACAATGGGCAGCTGGGTTTGAAGAGAAAGGAAGAGGCCATAAGCCAAGGAATGCAGGTGGCTTCTAGATGCTGCAGAAGGTAACTGGGCGGCTTCTTCCCAGAGCCCCCTGAAGGAGTGCTATTCTTTGGACACCTTGATTTTAGCCCAGGGAAACACACTCCAGACTTTGCAGCCCCCAAACTATAACAGAATAGATTTGTTTTGTTGGAAGCCATGAAGTGCATGGTCATGTGTTACAGCAGTCAGGGGAATGAATGCCCACGGAGAATAGCCCGCCGACCCACCAGCCGTGTCGGGAGAGTTCAGGAGAAAAGACGTGTGGGTGGAGGGTAGGACGCAACCAAATAAATATCTGAAGGAATGTTTCTGAGCTGAAAGGGACTTGAGTTTTCAGACAGAAAAAGGCCGACTGAGTCCTTTACTGCAAAATTGTAGAAAATTGGGATCCTTAAGGATAAAGAGAAATCGAACAAGTTTCCAGAGAGGGAAAAAAAATAAGGCTGATAGAAAGAAACTGTTATTATTCTCATCACTGAGTCCATTATTCATTTGTGCTCAGTATTTTCTTTAATCTTTGCTCGAGGAAGACTCTATATCACACGCTTATCTCATACATTTGTATGAGGAAGAAGAACCTCACTGACAGAAGGCAGTTCTACGTTTCTAGGGGTAGAAATGGGATTGAAAGTCAGGTTGCCTATTTCTGAAACTCGTAACCTTAGTTGCTCATGCCAACCTTCTCATCTATATCAAAGAAAGCAGGAAAACAATGGACTAATGCTAAATACATATGCATAAATATCTATAGTCATATACACTTACATAAAGAGCTAAGAAAATGTGTTTTGAAGCTGGAGTCCTATCGTTAAAGTATGGAGCAGAGGGTCACAGCACTTGTAGACATACAAGAACTCAGCGAGTTTATCATCCACATAACCTTTTGTGAAAACAAAACACCAAAAACAATAAAATTTCTGGTTGTACTTCAGCAAAATAAAGCTGAGAAACAGAAATATTACACAACATACCAATAAACTGAGCAATGATATCAGTAAAACTTACAGTTAATACCAAGTAATTGTTGAAAATATGGCAGTGAAATTTAACGGAATTGTTAAGTAGGTATTCATAAAACAGAAGAGGCACAAAATAAAAAATTAACAATCTGGAACCAAAATTGAAGATAATTTTAACAGTACAGAGGAGGCAGTAGGGAAGAAATAAAGGAAAGATATAAAATAACCAGTGAGACAACTCTTTGTTTCAGCGAGGTGGCTGTTAAGTATTGCTTCATTTTTATGGAGAAAGGAAAATGACTTCTCAATGTGAAGAGTTTAAGGATGACCACTAGCAGGACAAAAATACAAGGTAAACCTTTTAAGCTACCGAAAAGTGAAATGTAAAATAATCAAGAAAATATGATAAAGCATGGAAAACATGAAATAACTAACACGTCAGATGTTCAAAGGAAGGACATCAGCTGAATTTTCGCACTTGAAGGGCTCTCAGTTTGCAGTGGGGAAAACAAGGAAACAAGACCATCCCACTATATGGAAGGAGAAATATCCAAAATAAAACCACATAAAGAAGTTGAAAGTAATAATAATAAAGGAAAAAGAAAGATTTCTTAGGTCAGTGCCAGCACAAACACAACTTGAGAGTTAGAGACAAAGTAGAATTTAAGACTAAAAGCATTATATACAAGAAAAAAGAGAGCACAACTTATATTGATAAAAATGTGCATTCTAATAATATAATAGGTATGCATGTTAATCACCAGGGAAATACAGTTGACCTTTGAACAATACATGGGATGGACTGGGGCACTTGCTTCACNAGAGCACAACTTATATTGATAAAAATGTGCATTCTAATAATATAATAGGTATGCATGTTAATACAGTTGACCTTTGAACAATACATGGGATGGGTTGGGGCACTTGCTTCATGCAGTTGAAAATTCATGTACAACTTTTTAAAAAGACTGTACTTATTTAGAGAGAGCACATATGCACATGCCCACATGTGCGGGCAGAGACAGAGGGAGAAGGAGAGAGAGAACCTCAAGCCAACTCTACGCTGAGCACAGAGCCTGATGTGGGGCTCCATCTCACCACCCCAAGGTCATGACCTGAGCAGAAATCAAGAGTCAGACACTTAACCAACTGAGCCACCCAGGTGTCCCTCCATGTATAACTTTTGATCCCCCAAAAATTTAACTGCTAAAGCCCATAGTTGACCAGAACCCTTATGGAGAACTTAAACAGTCAATGAACACGTATTTCATGTGTTATATTCATTACATACCGTATTCTTACAATAAAGTAAGCTAGAGAAAAGAAAATGTTATTAAGAAAATCATAAGGAAGAGAAAATACATTTACAGGACTATACTTTCAGAGTATCCATATATAAGTGGACCCATGCAGTTCAAACCCATGTTGTTCAAGGGTGAACTGTACATCAAGGTAAAAAAAAAAAGGATAATGAGAGTTTTATTAAAAAAAAAAAACACTGAGAGATATTTTAATTGAATGAAGTGGACACAAAAGTAAGGATATAGAGGATTTTTTTTTTTTTAAAGATTTTATTTATTTATTTGACACAGAGAGAGAGATTACAAGTAGGCAGAGAGAGGAGAGAGGAGGAAGCAGGCTCCCTGCTGAGCAGAGAGCCCGATGCGGGCCTCAATCCCAGGACCCTGAGATCATGACCTGAGCCGAAAGCAGAGGCTTTAACCCACTGAGCCACCCAGGCGCCCGGATATAGAGGATTTAAATAACATAGTTAACAATCTGGAAAGAATGAGACAAAGAGAGAGGGGAGAAGGAAGACAGGAAGCAATAATGGAAAGAAGGGATGGAGGCAAGAGGATAAGAAGGAATGAAGAAAGACAGGAAAGAGGAAAAGTTGGGTTTTGTTTCAGATATCCTGAGACTGTGCATTCTTTTTATTAGACTATGGAATCTGGGGGCACCTGGGTGGCTCAGTCGGTTAAGCAATCAACTACTGATTTTGGCTCAGATGGTGATCTCGGGGTCCTGGGATGGAGCTCCATGTGGGGCTCAGTGCTCAGCCAGGAGTCTGCTTGATATCCTCTCTTTCCCTTTCCTTCTACCCCTCCCCCCAACTTGAGTGTGCTCTCTCCTCTCTGTAAAATAAAAATAAATAAATCTTTAAAAAAATAGACTATGAAATATTTACAACAATTGATCATTGTACTTGGCCATAAAGAAACTTTGTATAAACGTACAAAAGCTCAAGTCCTACAAGTTACATTCTCTGGCTTCTGTACAGTGAAGTTGGATAAGTAAAGCTAAAGGCATAACAATAACAACAAAGAAAGGCAAAAGTAAATCAAAATCCTTGGATATTTTTTAAAGGCTCATCTAAGTTAATATTTTGTGTAAAGCAAAAGTCAAAACTGACCTTGAAGCCTCCTTAGGAATGAGGGAAAATGAAAGTAGTATAAGAAACCTGAGACATGAAAGTCATGAGGAACCTCAGGCTTGGTAACAAAAGATTAAATCTTAAAAAAAAAAAAGGATTTATTTATTTATTTTAGAGAGAGAGAAAGAGAGAGAGTAGGAGGAGGGGCAGAGGGAGAGGGTGAAAATTTCAAACAGACTATGTGGGGCTCGATCCCACAACCTCAAGATGACAACCTGAGCCAAAACCAAGAGTTGGCCGCTTAACCGGCTGAGCCACCCAGACACGAGCCCCCCCCAAATTAAATCTTTTATGTACAAAAACTCACCGATTAGTTGAAGACAGAGGAGAAAAACACTTGTAGTCTGTTTAATAACGGTTTAGTGCTTGTAACATACAAAGAGAATATATGGATTAAAGAGAAAAATTAGGTCAATAGAGAAATAGAGAAGTGGAAACTTACAGAGCTCATGCTCTCTCTGCCTCTCTCTCAAATAAGTTTTAAAAAATCTAAAAGAAGAAGAAGAAGAAGAAGGAGAAGGAGAAGGAGAAGAATTATTATTAGTGCTCTTTTCTAAATCAAAGCCTTAACTAAGCTGGATAAAGAAAATGATGACAACTTGGAGATGCAGAGCTTATTCATACCTACATATAAGTAAATATGAGTAATTCATTCATTTATGTTAGCAAGTGACAAATTTGTTCCTGAGCAGAACAAACAAAATGCTATAATTTATTACTTAGAAAAAGAATCAGGCCAATAAATTCCAACAAAGGGACTTCTGTTATCTTAGGATGTTCTGTCCTCAGTCTATGAAGGTAAGGAAAAGCATGCTTCGTGCACAGTGATGTGAAATGTTTACCCTGCCTTGTTTTAGGGTGGGGTGTAATTATTACCATCAATGTCACATTTGTTCCTTCGCCTTCCTAGCATATGAATCAAATTTGCCACTTCGTGAAGCACGAAATTACCTTTTCAATACTAATTCAATAATAATGTTGAGTAAACCATGAGCAATTATCACTTGAATCAAGAAGTACTGTCTTCCCACCTCTGTCACTTTCCAGTCACTAAGAATACAGCTCTGTTTGCTCACACTGCAGATGGGAATGACATTGATGTGATTTAATACTTCCAAATCTAGATGAGTAAGAACACTCCAAGGGCTGGAATCCTAAGCCCCTTGTCTAGCATTTCCTGCCTCGTTGGATCCAACAGAATGGTTGAAGAATTGTCATCTTTATTACGAAAAAAAAATCACTTATTAAGTTATTCCCAGGAAGCAGACATTGTGAAGGAATGTAGAAGAGATTCGTCACTGCTTTCTAGTAAAATCTTACACTTTGAGTAGGCATAAAATCTTTTGGAGCAGTAAGGGAATCAGATCACAGAATTCTTGATAAAAACATAATAATAATAATAATAATAATAATAGTGAGAGTAATCTGATGGTCATTATGGCAATGCTAATAGCAAAAATCAAGCTACCCTTTAAGGAGTGTTTCCTATTTTCCAGGTATGTCACTAAGGGCTTCATTAACATTATTTTATTTGATCCTCACAGCCATTCTATAAGGTACAGATGACAAAACTGAGGCTTATAGAATTTGAGAAGTTTCCCCAAGATCACAGAACTATTCAGTGGCATAGTTGAGTTGACACCAAGGTCTGTTGGATCATACATTCTCTTTCCACTCTTCCATTCTAGCTGAAAAAGTCTAAGAAAACACCAAATCATGACTGTGCATTTCTGTAATAGATGAAAAATCAAGAGCCAAAAATACTCAGGTCTCTGATTATAAATGTTCACTTTGGCAGCCTTGCCTAGAACCAAGGCCAAGTGAGGGTGAAAAGGACCCTTAAAGACTCAACTCAAGGATTTAGGTAACATTCAGTACATTTTCTTTGGGTTAATTGCTAATTGCTAGGTAGAGTATGGGGTAAAATTCTGTGATCTCTGCCTCCGTGGACCTTATAGTCTAGTCGGGAAGAAAGGTGTCATTTAAATAATAATGTGAGGGAAGGTAAAATTAAACTGTCATCATTGCTTCAGAAGAATGGTAAAAGGATTAATGAGAGATTATAATATGGCTGTGGTAAGGAATTTTGTTTTTGGCTTAAACACTACCAGAAAAATTTTCAAAGGTGTGAAACAGTGTTAGTGTTGGAGGTAAGGAAATTATAATTTCAAAATCTCTGGATTGAGAGGATGAAGTGGAAAGTAAGTGTGTGCGTGTTGGGGGGGTGGTAATACCAATTAGAAGATTATTAAATTGTCTTCAAAAGGGACAATGGTCTGGATTAGGATAAAACTGGGCGTATACAGAAAAGTGAAGGGATTTTAGAAATAGACAAGAGGTAAGACTGACATTCATGCAGGCAAATCATAAGCGAACCATTCTTATGAAATCAAGCCCAGACTGGATTCTCACAAAAAAGTGATTTTCTTTCTTCTGATTTGTGATGGGGACTTGACCCATTTATTTGACTCTTAATTTATTCGAACCTGCTTAATAAGCATAAAAAGTCTCTGTTTAATGGAATGCTAATTGGTTTTTTTATGCAATTTTTTTCTGAGTAATTTTAGCTAAAATCAAGAGGCAAAAATTATTCTTTTCAAATTGGCTTACTTTATGGTTGAGAGAGATATGGGCTCTATGGGTCTCTCTGATGTACAGAGAGAAACTCAACCCATAGTTTCTGCTCCTCAACCAGACCAAAAAAAAAAAAAAAAAGGAAAAGAAAAAAATGAGACACTATTGATGGTTTTTCCTCAGTATTTCTGGCCATGGGGTGGTGTGGGTACTCTTCTGTTTTTTTTAGCCAATCTAGAACAAAGCTCCTCATACCTGATGTCTCCCCTAGATGGCTCACTTATATCTTATACTATACCATGTATATGCTCTATATACTATACCTGGCTGGATCATGCATTAAAGAACAACAGAATTATTTTTTATACCATACTATTAAATATAAAACAAAATTAGCACTAGTCTAATATGTATCATAAGAAGTATCACTGCCTTTAAGATATGTTTAAGTTAAATAGTTGTGTTTTGCCAATTGAGTCATAGCTGTATCTTCCTATCTGTCTGTCTGTCTATCTATCTATCTATCTATCTATCTCTATCCCTACTTCTCCCCCCATCAACTTTTTCTTTATTTCTTGAAGTCGCAGATGGACAGTACCAGTGATTGGCCAATAGTTCCACTCTTCGTCAGGGTCCCAATAAAAGACAGATAAAAATAACCCTTTGGCATAAAGCTCTCACATTTTCCATAAACTTGGTCTTAAATTTCTCTCCACAAACTGAACTACTCTTTATCCCTCATTCTTATGACAGATGCCTTTCCTCACGTTCTTATTATTAGCCTTACCCTACCCTTAAGATTTCATACTTGGTACCACTTTCTGGCTACCATCTCAGTTCCTTTTCTTGGTCATAAGTGAATGTCTCTGTCTCATAAATGTTACCTCAGGTCACTTAGAGTAGGAGGTGGAAGGGGAAGAAGCAGAACTGGGATTCCATGTGTACCCAGAGCCCATGTGCTTAGCCACTGGTAAACTACTTCTATGAATAACCCTTCTACTTCAGCTTGGCCCCTAAAACCTGATTTTGTGGGTCCACCAGGCCTTCAGGCCCCAGGGAAGGAGGAACTCTAGTTCTGAACTCTAGTTCTGGACGTATAAGGAGGCCCCAGCCAGAGTCAGCTTCTAGTTAGTGCTGCTTACGAATCATGATGACATGAAGGCAAACGTCTACCAAAAGAACAGATGCGCTAAGCTGCAACGCTGGCAGACACTCTGGGGGATACCAGCACCCCGAACTCGTAGGTTCCCCCAGGTTTCTGGTATCCTATAGCTCTAACACCTAGCACTCTTGTGAATCGAGTGCAGCAATGCTAAAGGGAAAAGAATTATCAGCATCACTATGGTTTTTAAAAATTTATGTTTCTTGCTTTTGGGTAGATTTTAAACAATCATGACAACTCCTCAGCATTTTAGAGAAGTTTATTAAAAAAGGAGGTAGGAGGGGGGCGCCTGGGTGGCTCAGTCAGTTAAGCTTCTGACTCTTGGTTTCGGCTCAGGTCATGATCTCAGGGTCGTGGGATCCAGCCGCTTGTGGGGCTCCATGCTCAGCAGGGAGTCTGCCTGAGGTTTTTCTTTCTCCCTCTCCCTTTGCTCCTCCTCCGCCCTCACACATGTTGAGTGCGTGTTCATGCTCACACTCTCTCTTTTCTCTCTCTCTCTCTCTCTCTCTCTCTCTCTCTCTCTCTCTCTCTCACACAGACACACACAAAGAGTTAGCAGCCTAGAATTTACTCTTAATATCCAGATTCGGAAATACTCTACATGGCCGACACAAGAGAACACGGAGTAAGCTACGGCAATGTTAATAATGACGACGATGGGGCGCCTGGGTGGCTCAGTGGGTTAAAGCCTCTGCCTTCGGCTCAGGTCATGATCTCAGGGTCCTGGGATTGAGCCCCACATCAGGCTCCCTGCCCGGCGAGGAGCCTGCTTCTCCTTCTCCCTCTGCCTGCCTCTCTGCCTACTTGTGCTCTCTCTCTCTGTCAAATAAATAAATAAAATCTTAAAAAAAATGACGATGATGTCATTGCTGATGACTGCAGCAGCACACCTTTATCATCTTTGCAACAACCTTATAAAGCTCAGGTGTAGAGTCAGTATAAGATGACGTTGCCAAGAGTTTATGATAGAGTGGAGAAATAAAAAAGTAGGACATAAAATTCTTTCTTTTGCAAGAGAAAAACTAGTTGTTGGAAAAACCTGGAAAGAAATATAGTATAAAATTACTAGTGGTCAATTCTCAAAGGTGGGACTATGTGTACCTTCTCGTCCTTCTTTTCCTGAATTTTTTGTTTTTTACAAACCCTTGTTATTTTTCCATTGGGAAAACACATGGTACCTTATTTAAAATAAACAAACACTGTGTCCTTTCTCTTCTGAAGATGACTAACTAGAAAATACTTGTTCTCAAAAGGTCTTTGGGGATCTCCAGAGAACCAAGGTTAGATTTTGTTTTTCAGCATGTTGAAAAACCATTGCCTACTATTCTTTCTTGGAGGCACTACTTCAAAATTCTCCCAAAGAGGAACACAGCTGTAGACCTCTCAGATCTGGAAAGATGCTGCTGGTGAACCTGAAAGTACAGGAGCTAGGGCACCTCATGTGGGTCTGGTGATTTATACTCTTCTCAGCAACTTCATTTTCCTCTTTTCCTCCTTGTCCCTTACAAGACCCCTAGGACACGGCCACACCAAGCACTGTTAACGGCCTTGTTACAGAAAGTGAAAGACAATGAGAACAGCTACCTGGCCACACAATGAGCTAGTAAACACCTGAGACTGGAACCTAATCTCAGCTCTTAATTCTGTGCCCTCTTCAAGGACAAGGGCTGTCTACACAGAGTCCTGATTACCCCGGCAGGAAAGACAAGCTCACCAGGCCATCGGCTACGTAAAATGTGGACAGATGAAGGTTCTGTGTCATGTCTGTTGTAAATTCACTATGGTGCAACCTCAGAAAAATTAAAGGCATACCAGTTGTATCACATTCTTTGATTCAGCCAATCATGCAATATTCACTTATTGCATGCCAAGCACTACGGAAGTCCTAGGGATTCAGTGATGGCTGACTGTGGGGAATGAAATTTAGAAGTATAATACAACAGGATGAGTAATGTAAAAGACACATAACAAGGTGTAACAAACCCTCAAAAGAGGTGCTCCTCATTCATTCACTCATTCATTCTACAAATAATCATTGAGTGCCTCTTGCAGCCATGCTTTGAGTTGGGTTCTGGGATCCACAGTAAAGAATGTGTGATCTTTACCCGTGAGGATTACCATCTAATGGGGAAAGACAGAATTAGATTGATTATACAGACCTAAATTAAACCGGAAATGAGATAAATGTGGCAAAGGACAGTTAACCAGTGTTGTAAAAAGCCTATGTTCTACATATTCTTTTGAATGAAGGCAGAGTTTCTTTGCAACCCTCTACTAGAAACTGAGACGTTCTGTAGTTCCTTGAAGGCTTGGACATTCACAGGATTGTTTTCAGGTACTGACTGGAAGGAGACTACTCGATAATACTTATACATTTATGGTAATAATTTGGTAGACTCACTGTTTCTTAACACACTGCTGCTCTGTTTTCTCCTCTCTACCATTGCACAGACTAAGTGCTTATCCTCTTGCCCTCAGTTTATGGATGGAATGTAAAGTTGGAATGTTCCTCTCTTCCTGAACAAGCCAGGCACACACAGTTTTTTTTTTCCCCCTCCTTCAATCATACCACATTATTCATAGTAAAGCATTAGCTCCTAACCTAAAGCATCCTCCGCTGAGGCAAACAGATGGCATCAGGACGCCTATGCTAGAAGGAGTGGAAACCTGATTATACTCTTTCTAATTTTTTTCCCCTCCTACATGAAGCACGCTATTGCCACCTCATCGAATATGGTGATGTGTCAAAACTTAATTAGCCAACACTTGTACCCCATCTACATTATGTTGGAAATGATGCTTTCAAAGGCAAGAGCAAAGAGCTTAGAATATTCTGGCAAGAAGGGAATTCTTAGGACACAAAGGAAAGAGAATAATGCAATAAGCTATTTTATATTCCCAAGGCCTTCATACTTGCTTAGAGAAGCGGGAGCAGGAGAAAATTTCTTGGTTCCTCGGATGCACGTTGGCATAACTTCTACACAAAAATGGGAAATGCTGGCCTGTCTGTGTGTACTTGTAGGGGATCGGGGACTAGTATATATGAGTGAAGTACAGTTCTTATATATCAGGCATGCTATCATAGGGTGACCAACCCTCCTGGTCTGCCTGGAACCGAGAGGGCTTTTGAGATGTAACAGTTTCAGTGCTAACACTGGGGAAGTCCCAAGACAAACTCAGATGTGTCTGTTCCCTTCGATGCATGCAAACAATACTCATAAAAAGACTTTCATTAACAACTTAAAGATCATGTTGACCAGCTCAGTGCTCTTTGTCTCTTCTGTTCTCCTTTGACCATTTGGAGGAATGAGGCTGACTATTCCTAGGAACCTCAGAGGAGATGTTTCTTGCTCCTAAACTGGCTCGTCTGTCCAAATTCTGTCTCCGCCATCTTTCTTCTCTTCTGGCCCTGCTCCCCGTGTCCTCGCTCCCACCCACACGGCTTCCTGGCTGAATACAGTCAATCGCTCACAGCAGCGTGAGAAGAGTCTCAGTCTCCTGTTCACAAAGCAGGCCCAGAGCTCCTTTCACATTTTCTAGAGATTTTTTTAACCAGGGACCAGAAAAATAATGAGATAAAAGTTCAAAGTGACAAACAGCCTCAAAGACCTCACAATAAAAATACACTTTTGCAATTCTCTAACACATATACGAAGTGAGTTCTATCCTAGTGTCCTTATGTACTAATTGTGTGCCTGAGACAGTCAATCCCACCTTGACTCCATCCCCAACCTCTCTTGGCCTCTACTCTTTATAGGCTTAGCCAAGAGGTCTCTATCCTAGGCTCCTTCCACTGTTCATGACCACAGGGGGTAGTGAATGCACTACAATCCACATGGATTTTAGGGTCCTCTGCCTATTCAGAGTTGGTTTCAGATCCTGGCTCTGCCACTTTTTAGTTGAATACTCTTGGATGAATTACTGAATCCCTCTGAACCTCAGCTTACTCATTATATTGTCCCAGAGATGTAAAAAACATCAAAAAGTCATACTTTCATGTTGCCAACCTTCTAAGGAGGCTGCTTTGTTTGTTCTGATGTTCAGCATGGTAGATAATTATGAGGCACACAGGAATCTCAACAGTCAGAGAAAGATGCAAGTACATTTTCGATATTTTCTTCATTAAGGCAAGGAAGTGGTTGATGATTTGCCCCAAGATTGGAAATCCAAATTGTTGTTCATCAGTGTCCCATAAATGGCAGTTGGCCTTCCCATGTGGCATGAAGAGGGCTGTAGAACTAGAATATGAGGCTTAGGCATGGAGTTAGAAGTGGTTGGCCAAACAGTTCACACTGCATTGCATCTCAGGTGGGGATAATTCCTCTTGACCTCACCAATTTGTAAGAATTAATCAAGAACAGATCTAAAAGCATGGGGCACAGACCATCCATGACCATTGGTGAAATCGGGCAGACTTCTTTTTCCCTTTTGGTAAAGGAAATTGAAGGGTCACATGGCTAGTAAGTAGCATTTCTATCTCCTTTGCCTCTCTTCTTCCTTGCTTACCATCCATGGTCCATCACCATGATCAGCCCCTTTCCTACAACTCAACACCTTTATCACAGTCACCTGCCACACCCGATAGCTGGCTGGAACTAGCTGTCCATCTACGTTGCTCCTGTCCCCAACTATAGAACCAGTTTGGTTAAAAACATACAACTATATTTTCATGTGTAACCATAACTCTCAAGTATGCCCTCAGCACTCCCTAGCAATGCTTTGGTCAGTTTATGATCCTCATTCAGGGATATCTATTTTATATCTCCTCCCCACCCTCCTCAAATTTCCCATTCCCCTTCTTGCTCTCAATTGATGACCTTGATTATTTGACAGATTACATAAAACAATCAGACACAGAGCTACTTCACCTTCCTGTACCCAAACCTACTTCCCCAGCCCCATCTGTACCCAGATTCTCTTCACCCCTCCAGTTACAGAAGTGAGCTGTCCTTTTGTCCACCTGTGGCCAGCACTTCCCTTCTGCACTGGATTCCACCTTCTCTTGCCTAAAGGAGGACATGACACCTATAGGAAACTTGCCTTTCCTTAGCATTACCAGTGAATTGGATTATTCCCATTAGCGTATGATTATGTCCTAATATATATCCTATCGAAATAAAAAACAGCACCTATTTTGATCCTCATTCCTCTCTAACTTCTCTAGTATGTATATTATATATCTCTATCTATAATGCAGGTACACACACACACACACACACACACACACACACACACACACACACACACTGTTCATTTAACATCTGTTGCTGACCAGATCCCCACTGAAGGCTGCAGGACTTACCCGTACCCCCCAAATGCTCTGAGTGCTACAGCTGGGAGTCCTGTTACCAGCTCTCTCCCAGAGTTGCTTTTAGAGGGTGAGAGCCTCCTGCTCGAGCTCAAGCTCCCTTCCCAGACTGCCCTGTGCACTGGTCTAAAGGCGGGGGCCCCCACATTCCCCTGGGGGATCATCCTCATCCTGCAGGAGCATCCTAGCTTTGGAGCTCGCCATGGGGTCCCTACACTGCAACCCAACTTCTTCTGTTCAGTCTTCCTTCCTTCCCTTCTCCCATGGGAGTCGAGCTCGAGAGCCGTCTTCAGTCAACTTCCTACACGCCAACGCTCATCTTTGAGTCTTTTCCTGGGAAACCTGACCTGTGATACTTTCCTTAAAATGGAAGCTCCACCAGCGCTGGGACCTCTATCTGTCTGTTTTTCAGTCAGATGCCAGAGTTTGGAACAGTACCTGGTACGTAGCAGATGTTCAATGAACAGCTGGTAAATGAATGAATCACATGGCAGAGTTGGCATCAGAACCAGTTCTGCAAGATTCCCAGCCATGCTCTCTGCCCCACAACCACCACAACAAAGAAACCTGCAACCTATAACTTGGAGATGCAGTTCAGTTCGAAACTCTGCCCTTGCTTCAGCAGGCACCTGGTACCAGATGACACTCACGGTTAGCTAACGCACGGGGATTAATTGGAAGAACTCATTCTCACGAATGGGGAACCTGGGGCAGCTCATGCGTGGCCATGGAATTACTTTGGTGGCATCGACACATCAGGAGGCCCCTGGAGGGTCCAGAATCCGGCTCAGCCAGAGAGCCTTCCACCTTAACTTTGAATTTCCTTGGGCCTCTGTCACTTGAAGTCAAACAACATCAGTTTAACAAATTTTGAGTGTGTGAATAATTTCTCTGTTTCTTCTGCCCTGGTATGTAAACCAATATTAAAGACTGGAATATTTATCATGTTGACAGCTCCCGCCTGCAAGATTAGATTTTGTTAAGGAGCTGAGTTTTCCTCTGAGAGCATTCAACTCCATATCTTCCTACTCTTGCCTTCCACTTTAGACGCTTTTCGTATTAGCTCCTCTACACCAGAATAAAATGGGAGGCAGCCAATAGAAATAGCGGAGGCTATTGGCCACCTTCATTCCAGACTACTGGGCAAATACAAATTTAGTTATGAAATAAAAAGCCAATTCAGTTATGGAATGATGCTACATCTTCCCAATGACTCCTGTCACATCCCCTGGATTAAAACTCAAAGCACTGCAGCTCATATTCCAGTGATGTGTTTGGTACTTACTTTACCAAATCGCCAGGAAAGCTATGTGCTGTGACATCTGTCCAAATGCTGAGAGAATCAAACTCCGATGATGCAAAGCTGATACCGATGCAAGGACATTAGTGAAACAGGCTACTTTCATTGAATAAAATGTCCTTGGCTTTCATAAGTAATTTCTTGACTTGACTTCATCTGGTTCTCGGCAAAAGCCAGAGATACAGCTGCCCTTCTATTTCACGGGAGACCATAACTCAAGTGAATGCACGCACGAGCACACACGACGTTTCCAAGCGGCCATGCTCACTTTTCCCCAGTCGGAATAAATGCGCCGCCATTTCCTTGTGACAGGTGAGACAGAAGGTGGAGAGTGTTCAGAGATACTCTTTCCTGGCCTTTGTTAAAGAAAAAAAATCATTTTCCCAGTTAAAGCCATACCGAATAAGACTGGATGCCATCTCTATTTCTGCAAAATTAGAGTGAAGGGGAGCTCAGATTTCTCCAAAACTGGAGGTCAGGCCTGCAGAATTATTCAGTATTTATCTACAGACTGATCGTGGAGCTGCCTATCATGATTTCAGGAAATGAAAGCCACACAAGGCAGGTGGAATTCAGAGGTAAACACTATCAGTATGAGAGAGGGAAACAGGGTGTCCTCTGCTCTTTCGGCTGAGTTATTTTGAGACATAGGAAGACAATGGACAAACACGGACAATATTAGACATGAAAAGCAACCCCCTTTCGAAGAGCAAAATGACAGCTTCAGGATGAGACTGCACCTGCCAATCTCCAATCATCATTGAAAGGACAAAGAGCCCATTTCGGGGAATCTTCTACAGATGTTCTTTTGATAGCTGTTTCTTTAACTGTCAACTCGGGGCTCGGCTTTTTATAATTTGGTTTCCCAGGAAAAGCATCATCTTCTCTTAGGAGAGTATTTAGCACCTCTGAGGTTTGAAGAATTCACTCTCACGCAATGTGCTGGTCTCACTGACCTTAGCCTCAGAAGGTAACAAGGATGTTGAGAAAGACCCTCTCCTCAATAGCCTGAGGCCAACTCACAGCCCCCTCCTTTCTCTTCAGGGCACGGGGTGTTTCTAGATTACTGCAACGTATCCCCCTTTGTCTATAATTGAGAATATTTTCTGCTTCAATGTTTGAAATTGCAGATATGTTGTAAAACGTGGCCCTGTGCTATCTTGCTTAACCCGTCTGCTCCTGCTTCTATCTGTTGTCCTTTATTTTCAAATCCTGGGGACTGAGCTCTTTGCACCAGACCTCCCTGTCAGAAACAGGGCAACAGGAATGAACAGCAGAAGGGGAAGATCCTGTGCTTGTGTGGGTTCGGGCTGGACGGTGCGGAGAAGAGAGGCTTAGGGAGGGGGATGGTGTCAGAGGGGGAGCCTTAGAGACAATGCACAGAATCCCCTCTGATCCTACCTTTAAGCTCTTTTAGAAAAACCTAATCTCCAAAGATTTACTTTAATCTTGATTATAAACAAAATATCTTTCTACCAATGGTAATTAATAAAACGAGAAAGCAGAAAAGCTGACCAGCTGGTTTCCCTCTTCTTAATTAGGTACCTCTGATTTAGTTACTTATNTTGATTATAAACAAAATATCTTTCTACCAATGGTAATTAATAAAACGAGAAAGCAGAAAAGCCGACCAGCTGGTTTCCCTCTTCTTAATTAGGTACCTCTGATTTAGTTACTTATTTGTTTTGTTCCTCTTTCTATCTTGCATCATGCCCCTATGGCTTACGGGGAAAAAAATGACGTATAACGAAAATATCAAAGCAGGTTAAAGACAGAATAGAATGGCAGGACCCGGAGAGTAATTCAGCAGGTTATAAATCACCACTAATTTTATTATAGGTGAAAATTTGGCTCTGACGTTCCTCATGCTTAAAAGGAAATGAACAACGCAGTTCTCGTGGAGGGAAAAAGCACATCAATTGTGCGAGGGAACAAGGCTTTTCCCAACACTTCGTGTTAAAGAAATTTCTTACTGAGGGTCTCCTTCGGGAAGACCCAATGACACAATGTCCTTTACAAAATGCCGTGGCAATTTAAAGGGTAGATACTTCCTCTAGCTTGTTCATAAATTTGAGTTTTGTAAGGCAAAATGAATCTTAAAGGTGTTTGTCACTGGGGGCAGGGAGGGGACCCATGTTGGTCTGTAAGTTACCACCTTTCAGTTTATCACTTTTGTTCACTGTGCATTGTTTCATGTGAAATGTTCTCAAATACAGGCCAATTTGGGGAGTGGAGGGACTGTACCAGAAACTACAGGTGGCTATGCAACTTGGCCTGGGGAATGTGTGTAGAAGTGACAACGGGCCAATTTTGGCCCTAACACTCACGTGGTGCTGTGTGCTTTCACTTCCCCCTCTGAGAACTGCTCATCTCGACTAAAAGGTCATGTTCCAGGTAGTTGCTGCCCCTTCAGCCTGGAACACAAAGCCAGGCTGACCTTGACTTGAATAAGACCCCACTCCCGCCGACCTGAAGACCCGTGCATAAGAAATACATGCTTATAAGATTTTGTAGTTATTTGTTAGATAATGCTATTAAATAGCATTATGGTGGCAATGGCTTGCTAAAACCCTTTTTTGACTATGTCACGAAGTTGTTGTGAAGGTTAAGTCAGAGAATGATCAAAGATATTATTTGTATAACCAAATTTAATGAGTTATAATTGTTTATGTCTCTGGTGTTTTCTCCGGTATACGGCTTATAGAGTTGACAGCAGACCTGCGTTTTGCTTGCTGCCAAGTGAACTGATCCTGGGACAGTCATATACCCAGCAAGTGCACCATAGAGAAGGTGGTTCATTCTGCCTGGCATTGAGATACCCATTAGTTGACAGGTTAGGGGGACCTTTGTGTATTGGAACACAGTAAGGTGTCTATTCGGCTTATTATGCACAGATGGGAGAGTGAGTTGAGACTGTTGGCTGGAGTGACCCAAAAGGACAATCCAGAAGAAGCTGGAAGGACTGGGGCAAAATAGTAAAGAGCTACTAAGAAGAGTCTAGAAACCCAAGTGCAAGTCTGGCTGATCTATGGTTAAGCCCTAATCATTCAACATGATGGAGATTACTTTGTTCAATCAGTAAAAATCTGAATTACCTACTTGTCCTTTCCTGGGGGTCACCCTGGGAATTATAATGATAACATCCATATTTCTGTCTATGTTTTTTAACCTACTTTGGTCATCTGAGCCCAGATTAAATACAATAAACATTTAGGAAGCTGCCACCAACAATTTCAGTGTGTGTTTATTGGGCACTTACTATGAGTCAAACCCTACGAAGCTTCAGGAATAAGCAAAATAGACCATTAGATGTGGTTAAATATATGCCAGATTATAAAACACATGAGGACTGTACACCATGAAGACTAAGAAGTACAGCTATCACTGATGGAGACCAGGACACGCCACCCTAAAATATGCCATAAGAATTATTTTGAGCTGAACTCATCTGGGTTCCTGATGCCCCTTATCTCCCTAAAAGCAGGGCGTCGCCAAAGAACTCAGTTGTCATAAGGCCCTCTCCTGGAGTCATTTAATTTCTCTTCTGGGACAGCACCACACTCAGAAAGACTTCAGTCACAAACTATGCTATCTCCCCTCCTCTTAAGAGATCCTTTATCTTTCCAAAAAGTCGTTCATTTTTCTGTAAGTGCCCCCTCTCTCCCTCCCCTTCCCAGACTAAGTTAGTGATATAGATCCCCAATGCGAACCACCCCTTTGAGTTACTCATCTCTATCTCTGTATTATTCCCATTTATTCATAGGCACCACACACATGTTAATCAACTTCGGTTTGTTTCTCTTGTTAATCTGTCTTTTGTCAGCCTAATCTACAGGGCCCCAGCTGGAGAATCTAGGGCAGAAGGAAAAAGGTATTTTGTTCAAAGCTTATCATGTAACTATACATTTTACCATGCTATATGTAGTATCTTTCACCTCTTTCTACGGACTAAAAAAGTACACAAATACTGTCAGCCTAAATAAAACTGACTTTGAATCATAAGCCTATTATTACATGGGTACATATTATTACATGGGTACATATTATTACATGGGTATCATTAGTATGATGACATAATTCCCGGGTCAGCTATTTCTCTGTTAAATTAAAATTAAATTGCCAAAACACTATGTGCTGGGCACAATATTGGGAGCATTCCAATAATCTGTGATTCTCACTGCAATTCTGTAATAGTAACTCCACTGTATATAGATCAGGAAACAGGCTCAAGGGGATAAAGTCACTTGCTTCAGGGCTGTTAGAATCCAAGTGCATTCCTTTTTTCTCTGCATCCTGACACCCTCATGGTTTACTTACTGTGCTCCATATGGTGCAGTCAGTAAAAAGCAAATGGCAACTGGAAAAAAAAAAAAAAAAAAAAAAAGGAAACAGCAACCCAACTTGCCTGCCATTTCTCTTCTTCATAGCTAGAGAAAGAGTTTACTAACATCAGTGTCAATGATCATAAAGCGAAACGTCCTAAGCCTTAAATATGCTTTTCAAATACCAGTATTTCAGAGGCAGATTACCTGACTCCAATAATAAGCCTCAAAACTTGCACTGTATGTGCAACGAGAGGGAATATTTTCATCCATTAGAAGAGGCTTGTCAGGGGAAAATATTTTCCTGATATCATCATACCCAAGAGAACAGCGCCGGAGCAACATTATCATATTTTATTGAACTTTCATATACTCCATGCAGTATAATGTATATTTTATCTTCTGAAAAGCCTTGGTAACAAAAGAATAAAATATCTATCTAAAACTCAAAGTAGTTTCTAGTAATGCTGCCCGCACATTCATAGCATTAAAAAACAATTCACAGGGCGCTGGTAGCTCACTGGTCTGTGCTGGGAATAAATATCCTTCAGTCACAGGAAGGAAAGCTCAGCCCTGTGGGTTTGCTCACTCTTCAGAGCAGGGGGCATGTGGAAGCTAAGGGGCAGAGTAAAGGTCAGCCATTCATAAAGGCTTCCTCCCAGTCTGCAGGATGGGGGAGGAATGTCCTGAGCACGGGGAGTTAAGTACTAGCTTAGCTTAATTTGCATATTCTTCTAGCTTCCCAAGGGTATTGATTCTAGCCTCTGAGAGACAACTTACGTAAGGGTTTCAGGGCATTCTTGGGAAACTGGCAAAGAGGATTTTGAAACTGACAATGACAGTCTCAAAAGAAGGAGAAAGAAACCAACTGTTGGTAGTTGGAGGACGGGAGGCTGGGTGAATTACTTAGAGGTAGAAGAGAGTATAGACTCCTGTTTGGCATGAGATATCCTTCTGTTGGTGACTGAGAGCTTCAAGTCTGATGCCCACCAGCCATGGTCATTCAAAGGGCTTCCAGGCAAGTTCCTAGGGTCTTGGTATAAACTTTTTGTCAGAGGCTCCTATGGAATTGGAAAAGTCATGCGATCTTCTAGGGACTCAAAAGAAAGTTGAAGTCCTTTCAAGGTCAGACCAGTTGGTCTTGGGATGAAGATCTTCAGATGCTTTGGAGAAGTACCACTGTCAGGATGGGAGTGATCATTCATATTTCAGCAGTGCCTATGGGAGCCATGCAGAGTACAGGGGGACATGGCGGGTCGCAGGGACAGGAGTGACCCCACCTGCACAGGCATACCTCCCGGGAAGCATGAGTCACCTAGGACCACGCAGAAGGGATGAACCTGGGAGGCTGCGGTAAGCTCCCAGCGATGAGCCCTTAGCCCTGAAACCCACATGTTCTGTCCATATCTACAAAACATGTTTACATAGGATGTTATATGATGAAGGTGCGGGGATGTGAGCCAAAACCGTTGTAATCTAAGTTTTGCTTTGATTGTCCTATTCGCGCGATGACTTGAGAACTGAGGGTCATCTCTGAATTCCTTTCAGTCTTAACACTTGGATGTGGAGAAGAACAAACCTAAAATGTCCATCCGTTATCATCATTATGATCCACAGAGAACTAAGGGCAGGCTGAGAAGTGAATAGCAGGGATGTGCCAGCAT
This sequence comes from Ailurus styani, assembly GCA_002007465.1. NCBI lineage: Eukaryota > Metazoa > Chordata > Mammalia > Carnivora > Ailuridae > Ailurus > Ailurus styani. The sequence goes on along the minus strand of LNAC01000091.1, from coordinate 894,341 downwards.
CGCCCCTGTTAAATTATGCACATCATATGAAATGACTTAAAGGATGAGTGCCCAGGAGAAACAGGGACAGGCCATTTACACTGGCCAGTCCTCTGAGGCTCATGACTTTAAAAGTTTCTCTTGATCGGCTGTGAGGCCTGCGGAACATGGAACCGTGTCTACTGGGATTTCCACCATGCAATGCATGCTCTTTGGGGGAATACCCTACATGCAGAGACACCATGGTGTGTCCGCAGCGCAAAGCAAGAGAGACAGAGCACAGTGGAGAGAAAACACCCATGTCTGTGTCCTAGAAATGAAAACTGTCTGTCTTTCTCCTGACTCTACAGCTTCCAGATCTGCTGTGGTGATGACAATAACTATCTGGGCATTTTATATGGCACTTTTTTGATGAAAGATGTAGGAAAATTAACTATTTATTTAGAAATGACATTCAGTACGTGCTCTGCCACTTTGCCAGAGAGGAGAGTGGCAGCCAGATAACAAAGCAGACCTATAGCATCACCTCGAAGGATAAAATATGTATGATGCTAGAGCCAAAACAAACAGGCTGCAGAGAAGCAATTACCAGGCAGAACATGGCAGGAATCCAGCATAGGCACCACCTTTCCTCATTCTCCCAAATGATGGCAAAGAGAAGGAAATTGGCTGAAGATCAGGGCTCTTCTGATCCCAGACCCTCTTCTTCCTAAATCCATGCTATAATAGAAGATATGTTTCCCTTGTCTTCAGCTTCAGTGCAACATTCTGGAAAGGGACACAGTAGTTCAGGCAGACAAGCTGAGGTTGAAATTCAGCTCTTTTTCTTGTCTCCCTTGTAACTCTAGGTGAATTATTTAACAACTGTACATTTCGGCTTCCTGGTCTACAAAACTGACCATCTCAGGTTGTTTGGGGAATTAAATGAGATAAAATATGTATGTATAAATGGATGTGGTAGGTACTCAATAAATCTAGTTCCTTTCTCTCTTTCCATCTATTTGTAACTCCAGGATCTGGGGCATTTTTTCCCTCTTATCTATTTATCTTCCATTCAATAAACATTTATCGAGTGTTTTCTTTGTGCCATGCATTTTACTGCTAACCAGAATTTGTCAGCCACAGCCAGGAAAAGAAGTGGGCCAAAAGAGCCCAGACTGCAGGTTGAAAGGGGCTATCTTTATTGGAGACCCTATGACTGACTCATAGATGTTGGTGCTTTAAGCACACAACCCATGGGGGAAATGCCAGACCACATGGTAATTAGCAAGAACGACAAATTCGTCCAAACAAACAGGCTGCAAAGATGCAAGGTTTTGTTGCTCCCACTTGAAGTTGCATCAAAGACTGGTTGAGGTTAATTCACCTCTGAAAGGTGATCAAGGTATACACTTTTCTCTTCACTATATGGGTGCCAGCCTTTGAAAAGCAAATTAAAGGGTTTACCAAACGTATGATTATGTGTGTTTGTGTAACATCTGACCTTCTTCTGTCTTCACAATCCTTTTGAATTTTATATTTCTAATCACAGAGTGTCGCAATCCAGAACACACAGAACAGTTTGACTCTATTAGTGAAGTTACTTATTTATATATTATCTGTGATCACTTGCTTTCCTCCATTACATTCTTCCAAGTGGGTAACTTACAGTTATTAACTTTCAGGAAGCCCCTATATATCATAGCATCATACCATTAAGCCTTTTGGAAATTCATCACAAATCAGTATACAGATGACATTGATGTCTTATTGCTATTCATTCCTCCTGGGCCGTTTTTAGCAGTTCATTTTTTATATCCCTGCAGTGCTGAAATATGGCTCACTCCAGTATCTGTCCTTTTTGTAATCGCAAAAGGAAAGCTTGGCAGTTGTTGTATATTACACTCTTGAGAAAAATGCTAGTAATACTTCGAATTGATTGAACAGCGTGGACTCAAAACTGCCTGGCACAGGCTACTTCCTCACTCTTATTCAGATTTTTTTTTTTAAAATCATACCGTCTACATTCAGAAACTGGGAAATCACCATCACAAGGCAATGAGTTGAATAAGGATCACTTAAGCTCCTCCCCATTTCCTCCCTTTGCACCTGCAAATGTGTTTATTGCATGTGTTTAGAGTGTTGCCTGCTATTGTGCTGGAAACCCACTATCACTGACAAGAAGCTGGGGGTGGGGTTGGGGAACTGTTGTTGTGAAATAGCCCAGGACATCCCAAGTTCTGGGACAGTGGCAGCTTAAACTGGAAAAGTTCTTGGTGACATTGCTTTGTGATTGCCAGGGAATTGGGTAAAACTGTCCCCGTATGCCAACCTTACTTTGCAAAGACGTGATTAGGAGGAACGTAGGCTTGTAGAAGGCAACCAAGTAAAGACGCTATAGTAAAAGAGGAATCAGAATGAAGATAAGGAAAGTCAGAATTCTATCTACTCATTTCTGTTCCTCCCACCTCCTCCCCAGTTAGTGGCAACTGAGCTTGGGAGGGTAGAATACAGGGCAGCCCAAGTGGAATGGTAGTCGCAGAGGCCAAAACAGTCATTGGAGTCATGAATACTTGTAGCAAATCTAAAACTTCCAGTACTAGCTATAATAGATGCTGTTGGTGATCCACTCAGATTCCCTTTTCTGGGAGACTGGGCAGGTCTGTCAGCTTCTCTGAATATTGGCTGCAATCAACTTACTCTCCTCCTGGGAATTGCCCTTGGTCTATAAGAACTGTGGTGCCCTGGTAAATATTTATTGACCAGCTTTTTGGGGGGGGGGGGGAAGGCCCTGTTGTATAGCATTGGCAGATTTCTTTGGTATAAACACACCTACCATGGGGAATTCAACTTACCAACTTGGTGTCACTGAACATAGAGGTGGGAAGAGATGTTCGAATGGGCTCTGGAAGGCCAGTGGAGGCAAGCTCCTCCAGTGCATGGGTGCACAAGAGCCGCCTTGCCTGGGAACACCAGGGAGGTCATACCCCTGTTAGGCTGTCTCCCTGGCCCCTGGGGTGAGGGGAAGGCTGCTAGGATAATGGTGCCATTCCCACTCAAGAGGCTCCCTGTGGGATCGGCCTCCAGCTGGACTCCCATCTTTGCTGAACTTCTTCCCTGCTCTGCTGCCCTCACTTCTTTGCAGCTCTCACTTGAGAACACTTCCTCAGCAGTTCATTGGTTCAAGAAGCTGCATCTCAGGCTCTCAAAACTTGGGCTCAGGGAAGCATCAGACTCTGAAGGGGTGATCCAACACTTAATTTGAACTGATAATTTTGCCCAAATCTTATTCTATCAGAGTCTCTCAAGCTCCAAATAAGTAATTTGGGAGTCTTCAAGCACAGAGCTGATTTCTATATTCAAGCTTACCTAGCACAGGGGTATAAAGAGTAACCTGCTATATGGACTGCATAATCCCCTTTATCCCAGCACAAGCCACGCATGTTGCTCCTAGTGAGAAAATAGCTACTTGGCTTAAAAAAAAAAAAAAGTAGTGTTCTCTCAACTAAAATATATATATATTTTTTCTGAATATTTCAGAGGAAAATGCAAATTAGGAAAAATCTCTGCTCCATAGAATTTGATGTGAGGCATATTTGTGATACGAAGGTGGGAGAGAATATTTTCAGAAGGTGAGATGCTGCAAGTTTGACGGGTTTCCATTGACTCTGAAGCACCAAACCTTGTGTGGGGGTGTATATTTTCACTTCTTGGTAAAAATGAGATCATGCACCTTCATCATATAACATCCTATGTAAACATGTTTTGTAGATATGGACAGAACATGTGGGTTTCAGGGCTAAGGGCCAGAAGTGACTAATATTATATTGTGTCACATCTGGGGAAGATCTCAGTAAACACAGGAAGGAATCTGTTGAGAACACAAAGTAGGCAATGCAAACATTAGCAAAATGTCTCACTGAATAGACACTAGATTTATGGTATGAAAAAACAGATGCTAGCCTGAATCAGCTAATCTCTTAACATTTTTCATTTACCTTTTTAATAAAAATTGTATATATTTAAGATGTGCAACATGAGGATTTCATATACACATGCATTGTTAAATGATTACTACAGTCAAATGAACATATCCATCTATCAGGGTTAGCACTGTCTTGTTTTTGGTGAAAGCACCTGAAATCCACTGTCTTTGCAAATTTCCAGGATTCAATATGGCTATTAATGATCGCCATTACTGTCTATAATAGATCTCTACACTTACTCATCCTACATAACTACAACATGGGTGGGGGGGGAGGTGAAGAATAAACTGGCTATTCAACTTTTCATAGGGTTTAGATCTTGGCCCTAACATAGTACAGAACAGGGACTAGAATGCCTACCTTCTAAAATAATAAAAATATGAGATATTGGAAAGAAATGGATTATTTTAATTATTCTTAACTCCTTCATGAGACACTAATAATATTGCTTCTCTATGACATTAAATTTTCAAAAGAAAAATTGGGGCACCTGGGTGGTTCAGTTGGTTAAGCATCTGACTCTTGATTTCAGCTCAGGATAAGATCTCAGGCTCCTGGGGGTCAGTCCCATGTCAGGCTCCACACTCAATGGGGAGTCAGCTTGAAGATTCTCTCCCTCTGCCCCTCTCCCTACTCATGCACTCTTTCTCTCAAAGAAATAATCTTTACAAAAATAAATTTTCATAAGAAAAATTAAAAGTCTGGTAGTTGCTCAGATGTTCAATTGTTTATGATGCATAGACTCCCCAAATCATACCTTTCATTCTAGTTTTTGAGTTTTAATATAGTTCTTTTGTTTCAGAAAAGCAAAAATAGAACAAAATTTGTATTTTCACACAAAATCTACTTCTTCTGTAGGAGAAAGAATCCGTCCTTTCATTTTTTCCCCTTGAAATGATGGGGAAATTATTAATTTTTATTTTCAGACCAAAGATACCTGGTTTCTAGGCAACCATGGCCCTTTCATTGGACTCAAAGTCTCTGAAGTTCAGGTAGGGAGAGCTTGGATGGTCTGTGCAGCCAAATGACCAGGCTTACAAGGAGCAGACTGGCCAATTTCAGAGCCTTCCTGGAGAGAATGCACAACGATATCAAATTTTTAACATTAAATTCAGAACTCTTGGGTATATGACTGTTTCTGTGTCGTCCAGGTGTTCTGCCAGTTTGATCTTCCTGACTGTGATGGAGACACTTGTTCTGGAAAGTTTGAGAGATAACACAAGCTGGGAGAAGTCTGTAAAAATTAGGTCGTGCTTTTCCATTTTCTCCTGCTCTTCTCCCCAATTTTTAGACGAATGGCAAGAGAGTTGAGCTACAAACAGTGTAGGTGAATAAGACATTTTGTCACCTATCTGAAAGGGCAGTTAATTTGTAAAGTGCCTGTTGCTTTTATCTGTGGAATCAAGTAACCAGACAACTTAGGTGGTGCCATGTGATTGACACTTCACACCCAAGAAATTCCTGGAGGAATTCATCTGCCTCTAAATTCATTAGGTTTCTTGAGTCAATGACCCTCATACTCTCTCATAAAAATTGTGCTCAGTCCTCGGATTTTCTTTAAGTGTTGCCATCAAAATCCTAGAATTGTCAATCCTTCTAAAATGTGTGAAAGGAGAGTACGTATTCCACACTGGGGGAGGGGAGAAAACGGTAGGAGAGCCAGAGTGACTGAGAAGAGGAAGGTAAATGAAGGCGGGGGATAGGGGGTGACGGGAGAGAGAGAGACAGAGACACAGACCAAAAAGCAGGAAGGGAAAGCAAAGTCTTTTCTAATACTCACCAGAGGAACATAGAAAGAGACAGAACTAGGTATACTTACAAAATACTAAACCCAACATCCAGGTGGTCCCTTCAAAGGTCCGCCTAATGACTGCATTGATTTTTCTGGGCGATGTCAAGAGGGACACATCACAAGCAACTGCTGAGACAGTGAGCAGTAATCCTGAGCCCAGCTCTACGCTAGGCAACGGTGCATGAGAGCCTGACGCCAACCACAGAACAACTTCGCTCTGAGCCCATTCCCAACTTAGGATACAGCATCAGTCCCTCACACTTTGCTTATCTTTCATCATGAGGCACTGAAATCTTCCACTGCCTGCAAAATGCTCTGCTCTGAGCATAAACACAGTTACCTTGGCCTCATTTCTTTATCTTTAATCAAAGTCCTTTCTTGTAACATTCATTTTGCACCGGATCCTCCATTCGAGCAACTCAGAGCAAAATATCCTAAAGGAGAAAGTGTCGGGTATCCAACCCTTTGAGGAGTCATTTTAATAGAGGATGAGAACGAGGAGAACTCAGGTGTCTTCCAAACCAATGCCAGGGCTTTAAATGGAGTTCTCCTTGGGGAGTTAAATCCACTTTCTGGGGTCAGCCTCAAACAAACGTTATTCCGTGTGCCCATCTAACCATTGTTGGCAGAGTTTCCAGATTGGAAGGGAGGATTCCAGGCCAGGTCAAGGCTCTCCTCTGATGCGTGAGCTGTTCTAGAGTAGGAGATGGACTCCAGAGCCTGCCCGAACTCTTTTCGTGCTGGGGTTCTCAGTGAAACACATGGAGGTCATTCACCCTTCATGTGGCTTGAGATCTTATTTTTAAATAAAGTCTCGTTCACGCCATTTCCAAACACCAATGCTAGCTCTCTGTGTCTGAGGCAGCACAGGACAGGTTCATTACAAGTCACCTGTAATCTTACCTTAAAATGTAGTCCTTTCAGATAGAGAGAGAATTGAATATAGAACATCCAGAATGGTTGATTCTTCTCATCAACACTTCGTTCCTCTTGCCGATCACATTATCCATTAACTTCCTCTACTTTTTTCACATGTAGTGATTTTACGATGAATCCAGCCCAGTCTGAATCTGCGCAGCTTTTTATTAAAGACAGGCGTGAGAGGAAAGCTTTAGCTTCATGCCTACTGACTTTCAAGCTTTCGGAGAGGGGTTGCTGGCAAGGTGGTTCTGGATCTATGTTCCGTCATCCGCTTCACCTCCAGCATATATGTTACTGATTCTAAAGGGAATATTAGTTTCTTTGACGGAGAAACTCCAGTGGGGTTAGGTTGTGTTTTTTCCCTATTGGACTTCCCAGCCTCCCAAACAGTGAGAAGTAAATGTCCGTTCTTTGGAAGCCACCCCGTCAGTGACAGGTTGTTCCAGCAGCCTGAAGGGACCAGGACAGGAGCTAACGACTGCGGTGTATCTCCTTCTCTGCCAGCGAATGGCCTGATAACTCGAATTATCACCTGTCTACTAGGTGTGCTACTTCATGGACTTCCCTCCAACACAACCCTGCAAGGTGGGTACTATTACGATCTCTCTCATACTGAAGCTCAGGAAGGAAGGGTTCTCATATCTGGGTGACGAGCGGTAAACCTAAAATCCAAACCTGGAGCGGAACCTTTGTGGGTATCTATTCCCTCCTTCCCCCCCAAATGAAGGTCTGTATTGTCTTAATGTTCCTGCTTCCTCTAACTGTAACTTTAAAAGGCCTTCTCATTCTGCCATCCTAAATTCATTCTGGACCTTATTCTCCCTGAAACGATTTTCACAGTTTCCTTCCACTTTCGTCCTCCTCCTTGGCTATAAAGCCCTTTTTCTCACACCTCTTCCCTGCCATTTGAAAACATTATTTTTGGCAAAACTCTCTGTGCAGCCACATCTGCAGCCCTAGCTCCTACCACTTCCTTTTTTTGGGGGGGAAGGAGGAATCATCATTTGTAATTGTATTACCATAATTTCATTTTTAAGAGCTTCTCAGTCCTCAAGTTACCTTCCATGAGGCAGAGAGATCACATCTACTTTAACTATGGTATTTCAAAAATCTGCCTTTTGAAGGTTTTAGGATCCATGTCTGAAAATGCTTATTAGAATTTTCTTTTAACTTTGGCTACCATATTTTCTAAGTTAACACATCCACTTTCTTCCAGAATTTTACTACCCATTCCATATCACCGAGCTGCTTTTCCTTGTTGGTTAGAATTAGATTCAAATAAAGAGACTCTTTATTGCTTCCTTCTGAGAAAGGATATTGTCAGTATGGCAAGTCAAGAAATTTATCAAACCACAAAATACAAATGAGTAAGAATTAAATTCACTTCCTCATCAGCTCTTAAAGATCTACTTTACCCCATAAGCACATGTAAAATTGTATGCATCATTTCCATACCAGAACTTCAGTATAAAAAGACCTGTGGTACTTAAAGATAGCTAGTGAGTTCCAAATGGGAAAGAATACTTATCTATGAAAATTTAATAACAGGTTTCCAATAAAAACCAGTACCACAGTTACATATTTCGATGGCAAATGGATCTATCCTTACATTTTCTTCAATCTTTCACATGTGGAGCCAGAACGTCTAACATTTAAAGACCCTCCTGCAAACAGTATTTCACTCCACCTAACTGTCCATGCCAGCTCACATTCCAGCACCTTCATAAAGCCTGGTTCAGCCAACCCAACTTCTTACCACCATTAAATACTAATGTCAAAATGATTGATTTGCTAATTAATCATTTCACTACTTCCTTAGGCTCTCTTCCACTATTATCTCAAGTAGTTATTTAAATCAGCTACTGTGATTTGACGTCTGTATATCTATATTTTCTCCCCTAATATATCGTGAAGTCCTTGAAGGAACATAAATGCCTTACTCGTAAAAGTTTTCTTAACAGAGCAATGTAGACACTGCAATGATTAATTGTGGTCAACTAAATTTTGCTATCAGGTTCATGGGGGAAATTTAAAAATAGAGAAGTGATAAGATTTTAGGCACCCAACCAATTCACAGTCATTATTTTTTTTCCAACATATTTCGACCACGTTTCAGGAAAAGTACAATAACCGAAAATTAGTTTCTAATGACAGATTCTGTTGGTGGCAAGGTTGCTTTTCAACATGGAACTTTCTCATATATTTTTTAAGATTTTATTTATTTTTTGGACAGAGAGAGATACAGCGAGAGAGGGAACACAAGCACGGTTAGTGGGAGAGGGAGAAGCAGGCTTCCCACTGAGCAGGGAGCCTGATGCAGGACTCAATCCCAGGACCCCGGGATCATGACTTGAGCCGAAGGCAGACGCTTAATGACTGAGCCACCCAGGCACCCCAACTTTCTCATATTTTCCCCATCTTGAACCAAAGCAACTTTTCACTAATTCCACATAAACCTTTCATTTGGTAATCAAAAATAATCTTGGTTCAGTTCGAATCAACCAGCACCATCATAGATAACCTCAGTGATATAAAATGAAAATATGAAAGCACCTTTGTCATGAGGAGCCCTTAATCTAAGATGGGGAGATGAGGCAGTTAAGACCCATATACTATAGGTCAAGGTTCAGGTCCTAAATGAAAGATAAGCAAGTTACTTACGGAGGCAAATGAAGAGAGATTTCACCAGTCGTGAAGACATCAAGAGGAGCGTCATGGCAGAGGAAGCACTGGTGCCACAGAGACTGAATAATAAAAAGGCAGGGATGGGGAGTGCTGAGGTACAGAGGTACGTCAGGTGAAGGGTTACATTGCGGCCAAAGCACAGATGACAGGGAAAGGTGAGATACCGTCAATTAAGGAAAAAAGTATCACAATCTCACTGGGAACAAAAGGTAGGCATAAGATGAAAGAGGAATAAGGCTCTGGAGGGGAGGTTTGGGGCCATATTGCAAGGACTGTGAATGCAGGGTGAGACATTTATACCTAATTTTATAGGTAATAATGAGTTTTATTACCTCATATTTATTTAATGGCGAATGTGCAAATGGTCATGTAGATAAAGGGTACAGCCTTGTGTTGGATGTCTTCTGTGTGCCCCTTCAAATCTACCTTCACCTCATCCCGTGGCCTGGAGGCCGGCTTATGCAGACTGAATCAACAGTCTTGTCTTGGTTTCTGACTTCTCCCCAGAGGGAGCCTGGCAAAGTGTGGGTGGGGAGGAGTGCAGCTGGGGTCCTTCCTCCTCAGCTCCACACCTGTGCTTGCATGAGCTGGCAACCAATCGCCTTGAAAGGGTCATCTTCCGTTCTGGAAGTCAGAGGTCAAAAATCAGTTTTGCTGGGCTGCAATCCAGGTTTTTGCAGGGCTGTGTTCCTTCTGGAGACCAGGGAAGAATCCGTTTCTTTGCCCTTTTCCAGCTTCTTGAAGGTGCTCACATTCTTTTGGCTCATGGCAACACACCACTCTGACCTCTGCTTCCTCTGTCACATCTCCTTTTCTGCCTTGGACTCTCCTTCTTGGTCTGTTCTTTGTAAGAATCCTGTGATTACAATGGGTCCACTGGGGTAACAGAAGATGATCTACCCATTTTAAGATGCTTAACTTAATTGCATCTTCAAGATACCTTTTGCCCATATAAGATAACATATTTACAAGTTTAGGATATATATATGTATGTATCTTTAGGGGAGGGCATTAGTCCATCTACCAATATTTGCCAACTCTAAGTATATTTTTGCCTAAAATAAGGGGAAGACTTAAAAAGCTACACATTTTTCAGATTATTAAATTAATGCAAGCTTGTTATAGAAAATCTAGAAGCTTTCGGAAAGTAGAAACAATATTACTCTTTTTTTAAAAAGATTTTATTTATTTATTTGACAGAGAGAGAGAGAGAGATCACAAGTAGGCAGAGAGGCAGGCAGAGAGAGGAGGAAGCAGGCTCCCTGTTGAGCAGGGAACCTGATGCGGGACTCGATCCCAGGACCCTGAGATCTTGACCTGAGCCAAAGGCAGAGGCCTAACCCACTGAGCCACCCAGGCTCCCTGAAACAATATTACTCTTAACTCTGGTTCCTTTTCTGTGTATAGCATGGGCACTTTTTAAACAAACTGGGATCATTAAGTGAATGACTTTAGATGCTACCTTTCACATTTAATGTATCATGAGCAATGCACATGTCAGACTCCTGAGATGTCCACTTTATTAAAAGAGTGGAAAGATGAGGAAGGATGCCAGACTGATTTTTGGTTACAATGGCAGGATCAGCAAGTGATTTCCGACTCCGTTGTAATACGTTTTTTCTTCTTTCAGATATTTCAGATCAGCAGAGAGATTATCTACAAACCACACCTCTTCCATGAATGCTAACCTCACCTCTTAATCCAGAAAGCCTCCAGCACCCACCTGTCTCAGAGAATGCTCCAGGCAAATATCTGGAGGAACTATTATATCCCAAAATGATCAAGACAGGCCATTCGTAGTTTGCTCTTCAGTAACATTCACACTCTACATTGTTATCTTCACATTACCAAGAAGCTTACTTGGGTGAATAGCACACAAAGATTAAGACACAAACACATAATGTACACTCACTTTGGTGTGAGGACAAAGACAAGGAAGGGAAAAATATACGTGAATCTGTACAAGTCCATTGACTATCAAAGGTTTCCACCTTTAAAATAGTCAATCAGGCTTGAACTGAGCTTAAAATACCAGTTGTATCAGAATCCAATTTCCTGCATACAGGGACTTTGAATGATCTAAGACTGTGGAGGAAGAATGATCTCCACCTGCCTACTCTAATTCCTGAGTTCGCTCAGTAGCTTTCTCTGAGATAAATTAACTATAAGATTAAAAAAAAAAACTGTTTAGACTATTAGGAGTTATGTTGAATGGGGTCAAGGGTGGCCGACTGATCCCAGGGTAAGATTCTTATGACCATACGCAACCCAACCTTAAGTGAGTGTTGTTTGAAAAGCAGAGTTATTTTAAATTTTACCCATAAGAGTCCTATGTGTCAGATATGAACAACTGGGTAAAAAAACACTCTCTTTCAAGAAAAAAACAAACAAACCCAACATTGCTTTAGAATTACCATTGAAAAGAAGCAACCTAAATAGTAAAAGAAATACCCTTATTCAAGTACAATGAATATACTCTGTTATATCCAAGACACAATGTGTTTTGATTGTCATCTAACTATTATTATTCTTTGTATTCTTGCATTCAGGTTGAATTTCAGCCCTTGCTCATGCTAAGATAAGCCCTTATTTCATGATTTGAGCCCCACGCAGGGTTAGACACAATTAAAACGAACACAGTAACACAAGTCAGACGCTGCGGCGGGGCCACCTAATGGGTTTGGGCGTAGGGTACACTGAAACATGAGTGCGAATCACACTCGGGGATAAGAATGTGACATAAAACACACAATGACTGGGATGCATTTAACATGCTGACATCCAGCAGACCTCAGACTTCACAATGTGCCACCTTGCCCACATTCTATAAAAGCTCCCAGTCCTACTGGGTGGTCTTTAAACCTTTTGATTTGGATACATATTTCTTAAGGTAAAACTAAATTCACAGCAGTGATTTGAATACTCCCCAAATAAGTCTCCAACTCATTAAACACCAATTTAGAAAGCCGGCAAACGTGGTTGAGCTATTGTCTATCACGTTTAGACATTTCATTACTCGTTAGTTTCTCCTCCTACCATCTATATTTTATTTTCCACCTTTCGCTAATGCAAAGGAAACCATCAGACAGTTCTCAGCTTTTCAAACAGCTGACAACACAAATCGTGCCAGATATAAATATTTACATCGTCGAGAGTAAATGTTTCCAAAATTCCAAACTCCAATGCATTTGAAAATTGATTTGGATCAGGTACACTTTACTGAATTGGAAATAAAAAAAAAAATCTCTGTCAACAACAAAAAGAAAAACCAAACCAAAACATATGAGTGCTTTTTAACACCAGGCGATCGCCCCATCTCATCTTTCCCAATAAATTTTAGGAAGAAACTGTCTTGAATTAGTTTTTTTTTTCTTTCACATCAATATTTTCCTCTAAGATGGGCTGACAGAAAAGTGAAAATTATGGGTCCATTATTTCCATTAGCTTGACAACTTTCCCATCCCATGTCCAATGCACTCTTTACCTAAAAATGCTTCAGTCACTTGCCGCAACTCAGGAAAAAGATCCAGTTCCTTAACACAGCCTCTAGATTTGGCCCCATCTTCCTTTTCCATCCTTACCTCCTGCCTCCTCCTCTTTGATCTCTGTGCTTCAATCTTGCTGCTCATCTTTTAGCTGATTTCTGGAACTCGGGTACTAACCCTCATTCTGCATTTTTACTACTTCTCCCTTTGTCTAGAATACAATAATTCCCTCCATCACCCTCTCCAAGAAGGAAAGAACGATCGAAAAGTCAAAACTGCAACTTGCCCTTTATGAATACTGGTCAGTGAGCCTCTCCATGCTCATGACTTGAAGGAGAGAAATATATGTACAATCCATGGCAAGTTCCCTTTAGAGTTTATAAAAATAAAACTTCAAATGGAACGATAATTTGGGTAGGTTAATTTCTATGGAATCAGAGCAATAAACTACACGACCTACATAGGACTTTTCTAGAAAAATGCTTCTCAAGTCATATTTAAAATAACACACAGACACTACATAGAGCAATAGTCTCAATCATGTACAATGCCTTTTAAAACCCACTTTGTGACCTGAATCAAAGTCACTAACGTCTCTGAGAATAGTCATTAGACTTGGAGTTTGTTTGTTTGGTTGGTTTTCCAGTGACAGTTATGTAATAGGAAAAAATACATTCCAATATATCAGAGGGGGAAAAACTTTCTTACAAACTCCATGGTAAGGAAGGCAAACGGACTGCCTAAGTAGAGAGTAGAGCCCCAGGAACGCAAACCCTGGAGAATCGGCTGCCAACAGTAACAAAAGTTGTTCATAATTTTAATACCAATATCTTGGACACAAATGATTTTCCATTCCTCTTGAGTTCACAATAACTAAATCACCTTCAAACACAATTTGCTGTGTGTGTGGATTTCCCACCTTCAACGAACTACTCAACAGTAAAAAGTAGCCAAAAAGAAATTAACCCACAAGAGAAATGCTAGAGCCCAGCAACCAGAAACCCCACAGGCATTGTGTCCTTCTGAAAATTAAGGAGGATCACATCTGGGGCGGGGGGGATGGGGGGAGAGAGAAGTAGAGGAAGGAGGGACGCTGGTGTGAGAATCACAAAGTATAGCTCAGCATTTCTGGGTAGGAGCTAGGATTCTTAGCCAGCCAAGATGCCCCTAGAAAGATTAATTATTGATTTTCTTATAAATCACCTAAGGTGATTTTTGTTTGTTTTTCCTTCCAAGATGATAAATTTCTGATTTTGATTTGTTAAAACAATTTTCCCCCCACTCTGTTGAGGTTAAAAGAAGCCCCAGTAAAGAGGTTTCTGAGAGGAGGGATTTTCCCAGCATGATATGCTTGGGAAGCAACATTGCTTTCTGACCTTCATGGGGTACCAAGGGATAGGGCCTCAGCAACCTCCAGGGGGTACAAAGTAATTAGAAGCATGAGGGTTTGACTAGCTAGGAAGAGACAGCACAATTCAGACATAATTATATTGGTTGGCAGTAGGCCTGAGGTCTGTGATTTTACTCCCAGGTGGAAAGACAAACTCATCAGAGATCTGGAGACCCAGAAGACTAGCTTTCGGAATCCGCCTTTCCCCGATGTCCTCAACTTCACAATGGAAGCAACATGGCTGCTTACCTTCCTGCCCCCAGTGTTGATGCGCAGGGGCGTCAGAAAGGGGTCGAAGATCATGTGACTTGTCTCTATGTTGACTGGCGACTGCCGTTTCCCCACAGAGCAAAGATTCCAAGCTGAGTTCACCAATCCCCAGAAAGAAGGAACTAGAAACAAAAAGAAATTGTAGTATTAGTCTGGGTGGAAGTTTCAAGAAACAATGCAAGAGCGATGGCACCGAAGTGGTGACATCAGAGAGCCACCTAACGTTTCCCACCCGTAGAGACCTTGGGGTGTCACTAGGGTATTTTCCTGGCCTGGATCTTGGTCAATTTCTCTAAGTTTTACCTTCAGATTTTCTTGTTTCAGACCTACTCATCTTGGGGCCTCTTTGATGAGTACAGTTAACATTAACGTCTTAATAGGAAGATGGCGTAGTCCATGCTCATGATCTTTTGAAGTACACCACATATTTAGTAATTCCTGAGCTGATGCTCTGCTTTTCCATGTGATAGGAATGATATGGGAATATCCTTGTTCTATACACAAGGTATTGAAAGCTTTTAAAAGAAAGTAGCATTCGGGGCGCCTGGGTGGCAGAGTGGGTTAAGCCTCTGCCTTCAGCTCAGGTCATGATCTCAGGGTCCTGGGATTGAGGCCTACATGGGGCTCTCTGCTCAGCAGGGAGCCTACTTCCTCCTCTCTCTCTGCCTGCCTCTCTGCCTACTTGTGATCTCTCTCTTTCTGTCAAATAAATAAATAAAATTAAAAAAATAAAAACTCTTAAAAAAAAAAGCAGCATTCAACCTATACAAGGTGTTATTCCATGGGTTGTGAAAACCAAACTGAGGGAATGAATGACTTTTATGACCCCCAATCAATGCCAGACAGGAGCTTGGCAAAATGACTTTGTCTCTGTTTAATCCAGCACTGGGTCACTAACCTAATGTACCAGCACTCAAGAATGTTTTCCTTTGATAGGCAGGAAAAAATGACATGGAGTGCTGGGTGCAAATATCCAAAGGGGAATTGTCTACTCATCTTCCATGTCACATTAAAACATCTATGAAAATAAATTTCTATGGCAATTTCCAGTTTTCTTCTGCTTAAGAAAGTTAGGAGAGCAGGGGGAGGCAATTACCAGTTTTATGTCAGTGAAGATCACAGACTGTATTCTTAGTCTTTTCCTGCTCCCCATCCCCATGCTCAGTATTCCCACTGAGGCTCTGGATCCATGTGTCCAATATGTGGCCATGAACTTACATGGTTATCATTAACTCATCCATCTATAGTGTCCATGAACAGTACAAGAGCTCCTCTTCCACGTCCAGCCCTGGGGTAGGTGAATTTCGAAAAAGGCAGATATGTATAAGAATGATTACCACACTGCGGGGAGTGGGGTGGAGGGCTGCAGAATGAAGCAAGTGGGTTATGAATCACTAGGTGAGGGGCACCGAACCCTGACACAGTGGTAGTGGAGTTAGGGAGTGATTTCTAGAGTAGATGAAACTAACAATCAAGTCACAACCCTCTCAAATGCACCTGTCCTCTCAGGAATTCAAATTTAATTCAGCTTTCACTTTAAGCAGCCAACACTCCTTCTCATGTCATGGACAGAGAAAATTGAGGCAAGAGAGGAGTAGTGCAAATACCTACTAAAGATACTCTGTAAAAGACCTATAATTCAGGAGAAGAATCGGGCTGGATAGTATGTCTAGTACCATCGCAATCCAAAATTCTACCAACCTTTTATTTGTTAACAGGCCATTGTGGGGCAGAAGTGGGAGGAAAACCAAAAACAAGTTCCTCAGGTTTTTAGAAGAATGTTTCAACATCAAAGTAAGGGGGGCTTCCTCATAAAATATGACAAATACTTCATCTGGCTTAACCCTGGGCAATAAGCCCATTGGGTGGTCCCATTCCTTTTAGTTTAAAGACTTTGCATTGGTTTCCCAACTCTAACTGATTTTCAAACGGCAGCCATGGGTAGAGTAATAAAGGGAGAAGGAGAAGCAGAGGGGGTGGGAGTGGAAAGAAGAGAAGAACCTGTACATGGTTCCTTAGCACTTTCATTTCCCCATCAGTATTTAAGTTATGTTATCCCTACAAGTCACTGAACATCTTTAGAAGGTAGCACGTCCTAGCCAAATGATAATATTTAAGGAAGCTCTTGAATTAAACATGCACTTTTAAAAATATAAACTTCTGTCTCCTCTAAGCTATTTTTAAATCACTGACAATCCTATACTTATTCCTCAATCATTTCCAGTTTGTTATGCAAATAAAGCCCCCGTCAGGGCCTGCTCCTACCCATCTTTGTCAGTGATGCACAGAAATGTGGCAGATATGGGGATGCCGGGATATGGCCATGGCACTGCCCCAGATTAGCTGTGTGGCTTTAGATAAATCATTTATCTTTTGGGCTTTGTTTAGTCTCTATAGCCTATATGGCAGGCTGGATGATGGTCCTCCTTCAAAGATGTTCACATCCTAAGATGTTAACCTTCCATAATAAATGGTACTGTGCAGAAATAATTAAGATAAGGGCACTGAGGTGAGTAGATTATCCTTGATTGTCTGGGTGGGCCCAATGTAATCCCAAAGGTCTTTTTTAGAAGAGAGGTTTAGGAAGGTCAGAGACATAGAGAAATGATCTTAGGGTGGAAAGAGAGGGCAGAAGACCCTGGCGTTGAAGATGGAGGAAGGGGGTATAAGCCAAGGTGACCTCTAGAAGCTGGAATGGGTGAAGCAATGGATTCTCTCCCCTAGAGCCTCCAGAGAGAACACTGGCATGCTGACCCTGTTTTTTAAACCCCCCAAGATTCATTTAGGGCTTCTCACCCCCAGAACTATAAGACAGTAAATTTGTGTTAAGTCACTAAGTTGTAGTTACTTGTTATAGCCACAACAGGAAATGAATACAGCCTCCTTTGAGCTTTAAAACTCAGTGAGACCCTCACCTCTTTGACAGTCGGCCCATCTATGATGTCCGGGGGGGGGGCTTCCCCCGAAACCCAGCTGCATAATAAAGGTAGTGAGATCTGAGCGCAGATTGCATTTCATCTATTCCCATGAAAATCATTACGAAAAATAATTCCAACCCTATAAATGGGTTGCAAGACTGCAATATGGCTAATATATGGCAACACGGGGAGGCAGATGCTGGGATGCCTTACTAATAAACTTCACACCCCAAAAGCACCCCCACAAAAACACAAACAACAAAAACTTTATGCGAACATCTGCCTTGGCTTTTATTGGGCATGCCATTCTTTATGACAAACAGTTTCAGGGTTTTATATTCCCACTTCACTATTGAGGCCTATGTGTCTGGTTCCAACCACCTGCTCAGACAACAGAGGAACAGCTGAGAGCCACTCGCCCCTGTTCATTAGCTCCACTCCTGAAGGGGTATCGAAGTTTGCTCACTACTGGACTGCTCATTTTCAAATCAGCAATGAATTCCTCATCTTTCAGAAACAGAAGATCCCTTACAGATCAGAAGGTTTCAGAAACCTTGCAGATCATGTGGCCTGAACACACAGGTGGAATGAAAGCTTTACCGGCAGAGGGTCAAGTCCTTCCTTCCCAGCAGGCTTCACACAAGGGCAGATTATGGGAGCCGAGGAGTTTCAGAGTTAAGTGTGGCCTTGGCCATTGTAAGACTCTACTCCCCGTTTCTCTTTTGGCAAATCAAAATTAGCATCAGTGCCTACTTTCCGGTTAAATTAAACGTCAAGTGCGGAGATTCAAACCAACCTGCTTTGAACATCAACCATTGCAAAAAAGTGAGGATTTTTAAAAAGTCATACAATGTTGGCTGTGTTAGATACAAAGTCTTCACTCCAGGCAAGAGGAGATGGGCTTGGGTCTCCTCTGCAGGGCCCTCAAGGACATCTAACGGGAATGAGTGCTCCTGCAGAGCGGCTCCAGGGGTTGTTGTCCTGGGGCCAGCCAGGCCGGGGAAGGTTCTAGTCCAGATGAAAGAAGCCCATGCTTTTTAGAATCCATGTTAAGTGTTGGGACGATAACGAAGGTGTCAAAACTAGTCTAGGGAACTAGATGCCCAAAGGACCAGACTCAGATGTCTGCAAATGTGATGCCGTCTAGGTTCCAGGGAAATGCATTAGAAGGAAGCCTCTGGAAACTGGAGGGCATGGAGACTCCACGCTTTCTGCTGCATGGGAGCGAGCCAGCAGATTTCACCTGCACAGCAAGGCTGGACATGTGAACGAAGGCTTCAGGATTTAGAGTAAGAAACTCTCCCTCTGGGTTTGGGCAGAACATTATCGCCTGATTCTGACACTTAACTATCCTTCATGTTATTGATCCTTCAGGTTGCTGCACACCTGTGTCACCCCAGGAGCAGAGGCGGTGTCATCTTGGGATGCTATGGTCCTGCTTCTACTTCCAAATTTAGAGAATCACTGTTGAATTATTTTTCTCTTGGTTTCCATGACTGTCCTAATAAATCAACTTTTTAAGCTCTCTGTCATTTTTTAAAAGCATCAAATATTGTTAGGGGAAAAAAAGCCTCAAACGTAAATAAAGTAAAACTGAGTGAGAGTCACTCTAACCAATTAATGGACAATGGACAACTGGTCTGAAATTGTTTGAATGGCCTCATCCCTGGCATCCTTTTCCCACAATCTTCTAATTTACATATAAACTAGAACACACAACAGACCTGGATATTTATGCAAATTAATTTTTGCAGAGCCCAAACAATGGCCCTTAACGGTCGCATCGCAGCTATGTGCTATTTTGCCAAAACATCTCCCCTGTGGCAATGCTGTATTGTTACCATAAACTACAAATCCCAAACAGTCTCTCGGCTCTGGGTGCAGCGAGCTATGAAAGATGCCCAATGACCGGGATTTCAGCTGCTTAAAATATGAGCCTTGGAAAACCCAAAGCAAACCCTATCAGCTGCTTGTTCAAAACCAGTGAACCAAAAAAAGCCCCAGTTTATCAACACATCATGGTAATCCCCATACAAAAGTGGACAAGTTCTCACCGAAACAAGAAACCGACCAGGAGAGCAAGGAATTAGAGGACTTGAGTATGATATTGAGAGTTAAAATTTGCCCTGGGACACTTTTTTTTTTTTTTTTTTGGATCCTAGAGATGATGCCCCAGAGTCCATCTGAGCTCTTAGGCATCCTCTTTACTCATGTGTCCTGAATTTTCATTTCTTATCTCAGCAGAACTTGCAGCGCTCATGCGGTTGTGGGCAGGGAGTATGGCACTGGGAATTAATTCATGCAGCTTATGTGAATTTCTAAATCCTACAGGAGCAAGACAAACTCACTTAAAAAGAGTTTACTGACAGCTTATGACATGCCAGGCGTTAGGCTTGACACTGAAAACTCATGCAGCAAATATGTGCTGAGGACCTATTACATGCCAGGCCCTGCTATCAGTTCTGGGTAGTTCAGCAATGAAGGAAAACAGCTCCCGCTCTCAGGGATCTTGCAGACTAGTGGGGAATATGGGAGATATTATTTATCTCCACATTTGCATTTGTTTATCCACATAGTTATCACTTCCGGTGAGCATGCTGTAGAGACAATTAAGATGGCCAATGTACTGGGGCACCTGGGTGGCTCAGTTGGTTAAGCGTCTGCCTTTGGCTGGGGTCATCGTCCTAGGGTCCTGGAATTGAGAGCTCCACATCGTTATTGGGATCCCTGCTTAGCAGGGAGTCTGCTTGTCCCTCTCCCGCTCACTNGGTCATCGTCCTAGGGTCCTGGAATTGAGAGCTCCACATCGTTATTGGGATCCCTGCTTAGCGGGGAGTCTGCTTGTCCCTCTCCCGCTCACTCTCTCTCTCTCTCTCTCTTTCTAAAATAAATAAATAAATAAATAAATAAATAAATAAATAAAAATCTTAAAAAAAAAAGATGGCAACAGATTAAAGAATAAAGCATGGATAGGAAGGTAGCCTAGAATGGTAGGGATAATTTCTCTGGAAGTGGCATCTAGTAGCCATGGAAGAATTGAGAGGAGTCGTGCCTGAAGAGTGGCAGGGAGAAGTGTCCAAGGCAGAGGAGCGGAGCTGGTCTTGGCAGAGAAGAGCCTGATGTGTTCAAGGAACCAACAGAAAGCCGGTTAACTTGAACCTGATGAACCAGGTGAGAGAAAAGGTGAGAAGAGATGAGGTTGGCTGGGTAGACAAGGACGGATGTTTCAGGGCTCTGCTGCCCACAGCGAGGACTTTGTACTTTAAATGTATTAGAAAGCCACTGAGAGTTTTAGGCAAGGGGGAACCATGAATTGATTGATGAATTAAAAGCATGTGTCTGCCTTGGCTGGAATACAGCCAAGAGTGAGCTTGATTATCCTTAGAGTAGTTGGAGTCGGAAAAGAATTGGTTCCCAAGCAACAGTTGGGTTTTTACGTGAATTTAATCCTATTGCTTTGGATTTGTTTAAATTCTATCTCAAAGGCAGAACTAATTGAATGTTTTAAAAACTATTCTCTTCAACATATGTGCCAATAAAATAGCATTTTTCCTAGGATCCAACGAGTGCTTTACAAGTCACCATTTGAAGCAAGGAATATTTCCATGAAGAGACTCCGCTAAGGCAATCTTTTCTTGCTTTCAAGCAATAAACTAAGTCCCCAACTTTTCCACCAAAGGAAAGCAAATGAAATATGGGAAAATGAATACTGGCATAAAATGTATCTTTGGTGAATTCAATCCTACAAATAAAGCCTTCCACTTCAATATAGCAATCTCTACTTTAGGGTTATAAAGCACATGAATACATTTTAAATAAGAACTCATATCTTTCCCTTGCTCTTTTCCTCACCAATGCTGATTTACTGTCCCTTTCCCTATTCTCAGCTGTAATAAATCTCCTCTTTGAGCCATTATTAATAAGCATGTTTAAAATACCCACTGCTGCAGGCTTTTGGCCCCTTTCTGATTTCAGATTTATTTCATAGGAGGAATAGCGTTTGAATAACTCTTTTGCTTCTGGTCTTCTTCCATCGCTCGTCCTCTGATTCATATTTCATAAAAGGCGTCTAACGAGGGCTTCCCATTCTCTCACTTGGGGACCTCTCGCGGGTTGCAAAGTAACCTATTTAACACATAATTATTAAGTTGTGCATTCATCTGCAAATTAATGAAACATCTCCACTAAGTCAGATTAAAAGAAAATGCCCCCACTCTTAAGGAGACTCCATATGGTGGAAAGATAGGCACGCTAATGAACAGTTATCATAAAACATATTAAGTGTTATAATTAAGGTGTGTGCATATTAAAGCTTAAATGCAGAGAGGGTTGTAAACTGACTCGGACCCTTTCCTCAGGTGCTAGGATAAGCCTTCCTACTAGAGGGGATATTGGAGTTCAGCCTGCAAGTATGACCAGAGGCTGCAACCCACAAAAGTCTTAGAATTAGCTAAAAGCTGAAAGTTCTCTCTCACACAGAGAAACTTGCCATTCTTAGCACCCGAGATGCACTATCACTGGAATCTGAATAACTGTTGTGCAGAGAGAGTTTAAACCACTGGGTCTTCTAACTCCTCTGATTTGGGGGATATTACTGTATAGGAGAAAGATCATGAGCTACCATAGCCTCACCATGGAACCTTGAGTAGGTGGCTACACTTCTATGGTCCTCGTTTTTCCATTTGTAAAATGGGGGTGATAGTGGGTTCACAGAGGTGCTGGGAAGATTAGGTGGGAACATATTTATCAAAGGTCTAGCATTAGGTGGTTTTTATAATAAGTATTCCGTGAGGGTTGGAGAAGGGGTCCAGTGAGGGGATCCTGGAGGATGATGTGGCCCCTGACACTGGTTCCACCACTGCAGAGTTCCAGAAAGGGGAAGAGGTGAGAGATCTAGACAGGAGGGGGAGGAGAGGCAGCTTTCAGGTGCCCATACAGCCCAACCTGGATTCAGAATGGGGCGCTGTCTCGATCATAGGATTGACCACTTAATTTCACACCCTGAAGGTGCCATGTGCAATTATTTCTTGAATCCACAACTCTCAATGTCTGGATGAATTGGGGGGAGTGAACAGTAATGTAAATCACCCATAGTGGTTTTAACTCCAAAGACAACCATTTTTATTTAGCTTTTGGAAGCTGTTGGATTAATCATTTGTATAGCAACTTCATCCACCTGTTGGTTCCAATGTGGAGACTGGCTTGCATTTCTGAAAACACCACTTGAGGGGTTAAAGAAAGGAAGGAACAGGGGGTTTGCATTTGCTGATCTTGTACCACAATCTCTGTGCCACAAACCTGACATATCTTATCTTCCTAATCCTCCCTACAACTAGGAGATACTATTATCATTATTTTATAGATGAGAAAAGTAAGACTTAGGTTGTGGGACTTCCCAATGTCACAGTGACTAGAATTTGAGATTAGTTCCTTTCTTTAGAACAAACAACCAGACAAAATCA
This sequence comes from Ailurus styani, assembly GCA_002007465.1. Taxonomy (NCBI): domain Eukaryota; kingdom Metazoa; phylum Chordata; class Mammalia; order Carnivora; family Ailuridae; genus Ailurus; species Ailurus styani. The sequence goes on along the minus strand of LNAC01000091.1, from coordinate 871,474 downwards.
TGCATGGATGGTAGCATGTGAAGTGATACCCAAGTGTGTAGATCAAGGGGGTAATTATCTCCCTCTTCCTCCTCCCCAGGGACACCTTAAGGTAATTGGTGTGAACACTTTGTCAGGCATCTTTCAGTAAGCTCACGTACATACGCCCAAATACACATCCATATATTTAGAGAGGTTCTATTTGTGACACTACTTATTTATTTATTTATTTATTTAGCACCCATACTAGCGGGGCTGGAGGCAGGGGTGGGTGGGGAGGAGAGGCAGAAGGAGAGGGAGAGACAGAATCTCAAGCAGGTTCCACGCTCAGCCCAGAGCCCAACGAGGGGCTTGATCTCAGGACCCTGAGATCATGACCTTGGCCGAAATCTAGAATCGGACACTCAACCCACCCAGCCACCCATGCGCCCCTGTAAAATGACTTTTTGTTTCAAGTAACAGTATGCCACAGATGTCCTCCTTCCCTGTCAGCGTTCCCTAGAGTTTCTCACTCATATCTTAGGTGACAGAGTTTCCATAGTTGGGATGTACTTCACTTTTCTCAACCACTCCCTAGACGAAAGACGGGAAGGTGATTTCCATCTTTATTTTACCAAGCTTTTCATAAACTTTTCACACGAATGCTTTCATTTCAGGAGGAAAGATCCATAAAGGTAGTGCTGTCCGGTCAAGGTAGGCACATGTTTTAAGAGATGCTGCCAGGTTCCTTTAAAAGATACTGGCAGTGTCTATAAATATTTATGCTCCTATCAGCTACGTGTGTGTCCCTTTCCCCCGTAATCTCCATAGCTCTGGCTGTTATTTATTTATTTGTTTGTTTATTTATTTATGGAGATCTAACAGGGAAAATGAGATCTCACTGATTTAATTTGCATTTCCTCACTGCTGCTGAGCTTGGGCACCCTCTCACTTGCTCATGAGCCATTTGCATCTCTCTTCTGAAAATATTCTTCATGCATTTTTCTCTGGGTTATTTATATGTTTCACATAAATTTTTGTTATAATTCGAGCTGTAGAAACATTTACTCTTTGTCATGTGCTGTAAACATTTTCTCCTCGCTTATTTTTCTTTTTTTTTAAGATTTTATTTATATATTATTTGACAGAGAAATAGAGAGAGAGCACAAGTAGGCAGAGCAGCAGACAGAGGGAGAGAGAGAAGCAGGCTTTCTGCTGAGCAGGGAGCTCGATGTGGGGCTTGATCCCAAGACCCTGGAATCATGACCTGAGCCGAAGGCAGCTGCTTAACGAACGGAGCCACCCAGGCGCCCCTCCTCGCTTATTTCTATATTATTTCTATACAGGGATTTTTACATTTTATATGGGTGAATATATCGATCTGTTTCTTTATAAGGTTTCTGAGTTTCCTCTATTACTTAAGATTATATCTCCAGATACAGATTATATAACTATTTTCTAAATTATTAAAAACTACTTTTATTATTTATTATTTTTATATTTTTTATTATATACTTTTTATAATTTGACTTTTAAAATCTATAAGAGATGAAGTTGCATATGCTATGATGGCAGTCTAAGATTTTCCAAGATGGAAAGTGAATAATGCCAGCATTATTTATTAAATAAATCATCTTCCTCCACCAAAATGAATGTTACTTTAACCACATATTAAGTTTGCATATATACTAGATTTGCCTCCGGGTGTTCAAGCTTGTTCTACCTATTTGTATATTTCCGTGTCCGTGCCATATTGTTTTGAGTATAGTAACATTTATGGTAATTTATAAAATCAGAATTCCTGATCAAAAAGCGTGCTCTCGGGCGCCTGGGTGGCTCAGTGGGTTAAAGCCTCTGCTTTCGGCTCAGGTCATGATCTCAGCGACCTGGGATCGAGGCCCTCATCGGGCTCTCTGCTCAGTGGGGAGCCTGCTTCCTCCTCTTCTTGTCTCTCTGCCTGCCTCTCTGCCTACTTTTAATCTCTCTTTCTGTATCAAATAAATAAATAAAAATTTAAAAAAAAAAAGCGTGCTTTCAGGGGCACCTGGGTGGCTCAGTCAGTTAAACGTCTGCCTTCAGCTCAGGGTCATGATCCCAGGGTGCTGGGATCGAGCCCCACATCGGGCTCCCTGCTCAGCGGGAGGCCTGCTTCTCCCTCTCCCCTTTGCCTCTCCCCGCTGCTGTGCTCTCTCTCTGTGACAAATAAGTAAATAAAATATTAAAAAAAAATCTGCTCTCTTTCTCTGCTACCTCTAGGGGACCATAAATACCTGAGCTCCAGGTAGGAGCTCACCTGAGCTCACCTGCTAGGATTAGTGATTCTAGACATGGAACACAGATGTAGTGTTCTTGGGGACACTGGGTCATTAGAGGCTATCTGATCGATCTATGAAGATAGGTAGTTATGTATTTGAATCATTCCTGATAGAGAGGACAGTGCTTACCCCTTTCCTCAAAAAAGCACTTTAAGTGCAAAATGCATACCCAAAGAAATTCCAGAATGGACTCCTTGGAAGACAGGGTATTGAGATAGAAATAGCATAGCATTTAGGGCCAGTGGAACTAGTTCCTGGTTCTACGAACAAAATTCACATCTACTGAGTGCTTACCATGTAGAGACCACCACACTAGGCATTTTCCATTCATTAGCTCATTTAATAAACTAGGAGGTAGATCTTGTCATTGTCCTAATTCTTATCAGGTCTTTTAGATATATCTGAGGCACAAAGATATTAAATAAGTTGCCCAAGATTTAATCAAATAAAAAAGCCGACTTGCCAGTGGTGAAGTCAGGATTCCAGACTCAGGTTGTCTGGCCTGCATCCTTGATCTTAACCCCTGTGTTACTGCTCCTTCCTATCCCAGTTCACTGACATGAGCCAAACACATTTTTCCTTGAGCTTCAGTCCCCTCATTTGTAAAATCAGGATCATAGGAAGAAACACTTCACTAAATATTTGTGCCCATATAAATGACAATGAAAATGAAAATGAAAAAAAAAAAAAAAGCAAAACCCATCACCCATCACAGCCAGTCCACTTACACATTGAGTCATGGATAATTACCACTGGTGCTAGACTGGAAAGAGGCTAGCTTTACACCAGATCATTCCTAACTGTACTTGTCAGGGATAACTATTATTTGTCCCATGTTATAGATGAGGAACAGAAGCTCAGAGAATTGAGTGGTTTAACCAAGGACATTTAGTGAGCACACAGCTGAGCTGGTAGTGACTTGAACCCAGGTCTTACTCTCACATCCCATATCGAGCACAGAGCTCAGTAGAACTAAGCTGCCAACATTTTTTTCCTCCTCAATATTTTGCTTTCTCAGAATTCATTTGCCAGTGAGTCAGGATGACTTGTTCTTGAGAACCCACAGGAAGGCATAAAACACAGTCTGGCTTATGTAGGCATTAAACCCTGTGTCTGTCTTAGGTTTAAGATTTAAGCCTGACAATGATGTTAAGCATTATCCGATTGTATTTCAGTGGAAATTTTTCTTGCCCCATGTAATTACTGGTGCTTCAGATAAAATCTGAAATTAGTCAACTGAAGTTGGTAATTGAAACCACAAAGAGAAGAGTGTCTCAATGCATGTCAATAAACCAACCCATTAATTTTTTCCGCCCATTCAGCTTCGAAGAAAATGACCAGACTGATGTCTCTCAATAACCACACAACCTACTTGAAATTTATATAAAAGCTGCACCCTCTTGGCTTCAAGAAGTGCTTATCACTAATGTTGAAACCAGCTGTGGCATGAGAATCGAACACCGGGTAAAAAGAATTTTGCCAGTGAAAGAAGCTGATCTTCAGCCTTTGAAAATTTGGACAAAGTTCATTAATATAGTATCAGACAACAATTTCCCACAAATTCAAACATCTGGTGAAACCCTTTTAAAATCCTGCAAAACATCTGGATATCTTGGACTATACTGTCTTTGATCTAGTTGAATGTGTAAACAACTTCCCTTCCCTCCCTCTGTATAGGTACACAAAATCATGCCCTTATACGAATGTCGAAAGGGGGAAAGCTTGGCTACCCAGATGTGTGGACATCAGTGCCTCGCCTCAGCGCATCCCATTGGTGGGAATCTCAGCCTTCTGAAACATCTCACTGGGTTCACGTCTGTGTCATCCCACAGAAACCCCCAGCTGTTCCAGTCTGCCTTGAGTTTGGCATGTACAGAGCGTTTTCTTCATCATCTGCACAAACAACAGGTCTCTGTTATCTTCATGATACATCAGGAAAAATCATTACCATGCCATCAATGAGTCTTGGGGCCCAAACACAATAGAATCAGTTATGAGACAGGGAACAAAGACACACAAATGATCTGTTGGTCTTCTGATTTTGTGGTAGGATGGACTGTCCAATATGTCTGAACTGTATTTTCTACTGAGATATCAGATTTAGCTTCTCTGATAAAATTCCTGGACTAACACATTTAATTTCTCCTCTTAACTTTTCTATTTGACTTTTGCGTCGACATGCTTCCTATTAGCAGGCAAAAAACCAGGCAGGCATCTCCCTAACTGTAGATCTCTGTCAAAATGTTATGAACAATCAAATCTAGGTGAGGTCTTTGCTTTGAAAAACCCCTTATCCAACCTTGGTACCTCTAGCCTAAGCCAGGTTCCCCCTGCCATGTACCTTATTCTCTGCAATAATTCCTTAAACAAACTCCCCAGCTCCAGGGTCCGTTCCATCTCACAAATGGCATGACAGCTGAGCACACAAGGAAGAACCAGGTCTGGAAATTGTGCCCGATCTGTGGTCCACAACAGAATTTAGTACATAGCAAGGGTCAAGATTATTCTATTTTCCTTGTGGCCCTAGAGCCCTGATTTGATGCCACCATTATATTCCCAATGCTTGGCACACAGTAGTCAGTCAATAACTATTTATGAAATGAGTAGATACACAAATGGATGGATGGAAGAGAGAGAGAGCAGGATGGTGCTGCCTGCTTTGCATTCCATTTTCCTGCTAGTGCTTGTCATATTACAGCCCTTTAATACAGTTTATGGAATGAATGGATCATTCTGTTTCATTCACCCTCATAACACAGTGTGCTCATTCCTACTTCTGTGCTTCTTTCCCTCCAACTTCACTAAGATATGACGGACAAATAAAATTGCATATGTTTAGGATTATGATGTGATTTTTTCAGGTGTATCAGTGATAATGTAATATACATTTGCATTATAAAATGGTTACTACAACCAAGTTAATTAACACATCCACAGAGTTTGTGTGTGTGTGTGTGTTGATAACACTTAAGATCTACTTTCTTACCAGATCTCATGTATATAACACAGTACTATTAAAAACCACCATGCTGTACATTAGATGCCTGGAATGTATTCATCTCATAACTGAAAGCATGTACCCTGTGACTTATTTAGCCCCATTCCCCCGTTTCCCAGCCCCTGGCAACCACCTGTCTACTCTCTAGTTTTAAGAGTTATAATTTTTAGATCCCATATTTTTCTTCTTTTCTCTCTTGACCTTCCTGTAATAAAATCCTACACATTCTACAATCCCTAATTTAAATCCCAATCCCTCCATTAAGTCATTCTCTACTCTTCAAGGTCATCATTCTGGATTTCTAGGGAAGCCAGTTCGATACCAGACCATTTCGTACTTAACTATGCATGGCTATATTGTTCACTGTTTTGCAAACGCATTATTATCATTTCCTAAGTAGAATAAAGCACTCCAAGATCAGAAACTCAAACACAGTACAGCACTTGATTACAGGGCCCAGGCTCATAAAAGATGATTCATGAAGTGATTGACCAAGATTAAATCTCTCTAAGGGGCTTTTAAATAAAAGGATTTGTATTTGAAAAGACACCAGCAGGGAAACAGATTTAGTGGTATTTTGACACTCCTTGCCACCCAGGGCCCAAACATATGCCCAGCCCTAGGAAGCTCCTTGCAGCTCCAGTAACACACCCTGCCTGCAGTGGCTCCATGCCTAGAATGCCCTTCCCAATGGCACATGCAGAGAGCATGTTCTCTTCTTTCAAGATGAACGTCTCTTTTCCCATCTGCTCCTCCTTCTACTCTTCCTGTTAGAGCCACATGCCCCACCCCTGTGCAACTTGGGTACTCCTATCTTCCAATACTCACATCTTTTAATTCTGTACATGCCTGTCCCAATTACAATGGACATTTTTTGAAACATTCTGTCTCTAAATCACCATCACTAAGCACAATGCCTGGGGACTAGTAAATTCACAGGCAATGTTGTTTGAATAAAAAACAAAGGGATTAAAAAGTAGTCAAGACCTGATACACACTAGTGAAAGAGAAGGCAAAGGGCGAGGAGTGGGAAGATCTGTCATTTTACTGAGCATCCACTGTATGACAGGCTCAGTATTAGGCATTTACTCAGGATGTCTATTTCATGTTTGATCCCTTTACCCAGATGAAGTGTGAGAAAAGGCCCGATCCTGGCAACAGTCTTCTTTATCCAGGTAGTGAAGTATGAATACCAGACATGGTGGGGATTTGATGGTATTCTTATCAAGGGAAAAATTCAAAGTTGGCTTGCCATGTGGAATAAAGAAAAAAGAATGATTCAAGATGCAAAATCAAAGGAAGAAAGTAGATGACTGATGAGATTTGCAGTGGGCAGTGGGCAGAACAGTAAAAGAATTTCATGAGTCAGCCAATAAGGAGACAGAGTAGCATTTTATTCATTTGTATGTCCATGAGCATGGTATGTTCCAAGCTTTCTAAAGTGTGGCCCTGGCGCAGCCATTTGATCCATCCTTGTACTAATCATGAAAAGTGGACTGAAGGCTACATCAAATGATTAGATTGCAAGAAGGACTAGAATATTGCCACCATAGGAGACCCTGACACTGGTCAACATGGCTTTAGAACATAAAAACTCTGCTGGTACTTATGTTTCCATTTTGAAGGCATTCCTCATTTCCACACAGTACTGTAAAAAGAATCGGTAATAAACAAATGCAGAAGTGCTTTGTAAACTGTTACACATTCTTAATTTCTTAATTATTCATGCTTGCAATGCAATATGCTTACAAACGACCACTCTCTTGGTCAGTTGGCTCTCTGAATTTCAGTTTTGCTCTTCTGGCAGGACAACTCAAGTTCAGGTAGTAAACGCAAGGAACAGACCTTTGTTGTAAGGCTTGCTCAAAGAGACAGCATGAAAGCTGGCCTTTGCTTTATTATTATTTCCTAAGGAAAAAAGTGAGGTACTTAACAAACTATACTCCAACTTGCAGCCTCTCCAGGAGATACACGACAGTGCACCAGAAGAAATTCATGCCTATTTAAGTGAAGCTTTCTTTTAGTGACTGATCTAGCTTCGAAGACTCTCTTGAATCAATGGCTTGGGACATTAAAGTCCAACATCATCTTTTTGATACAGCAAAAATCTGAAGTTTCCTCATTATAGTTGGCGACTCCCTGGTCTTCACTGAGAAGAATTTGAAGTGCCCTGAGGAAACACCAGTTCATGGTGACAAGAGATTAAAAGAGCATTTGAGTTTTAAAGGCCCAAAATGCCTAAGAGAGTCAGCAAGGACAGCTCAGAAATTTAATCAGCAGTGAACACATCCTTGAAAGTTTCCTCAACCTCAGCTCTGGGCCTGTCATAACACTGTCCCCTCCTGCCTTTCTTGCCATTGTCTGTGCATTGGGGAAATCAGAAAAATCAGCAAAGCCCTCACTTTTGCAACACTTTAAAGTTTATAAAGCATGTTCTCAAAACATGCAACTCTGCTACTTCCTGTGTAGCGGTACACTATTTCATCAACAAGCCAATTTAGCAGGTCAGTCAAAACCCTTGTGTAGTCTGGGTCCTCAAATATGAGAATGTATACCTTCTTCTCTCAGAAGGAGGCAACCTTTTAAAATTCTCTGTGATTTTCTAGGAAGGGGGACACAACACCCAAATCCAGAAGCAATGAGAGGTGATGGATTACTGGTCACCATAAAGGGACACCAATGGAGTCTTAGCGTAGTGATGACGCATTAATTTGGGGGCAATGCAAGAAGCTGCGAGTAGAGGAGCCATTCAGTTAATACTGGACCAGGTGAGGAAATGGGGGGGGGAGGTAGATAAATGTTCAAAAAGAAGGGGAAACGGGAAGATGGTTGCAGAGTCAAAGGTCTTTATAGGATGCTCTATGGGGAGTTGACTAATGAATGCAGTGATCGGATAATTAACTTTTATTGAGTGCTAGCTCCACTTCAGACCCTGTTCTAAGTGTTTATATATATATATATTAACTCACTGAATCCTCGCAATAGTCATATCACGTGAATATCCCCATTTAGAAAGCAAGTCTATCAGACTCACAAGGTCGGCATTGTGAACAAGGACAGATCCAAAGGCAAAAACGTTATCAACTGAAGGGTCGACAAAAAAGACGAAAACAGACACTCCCACATTGTGCTTTCTGCCTTGCCACAGGAGAATAGCATGGAAAATTGTTTCCTGGTGGGGGTAGGCTAGCAATATTTCACAAGGGCTCACCATAACCCTCAACTTCATCCAGTGTCTTTTGTTCTAACTCCTTGTCCTCCAAGCAACCCTTGGATAAACATTCCCAAGTGTTCTAATCTTGAGAAAGAAAAAATAAGTTCTCGATGGTAGACAGAAGCAGTTCTATTATTGAAGTGGGGGGAGGTCCTAATTTCCCCATTACAAAGTAAATTGTCATGATGGCTTATTTACCGGCCTATGCTATTTTTATAACTACCCATCAGCTCCAACAGTCTGCTCACCTGTGGCTCTACCAAGACTATCCTGTTTCCGCATTTGAGAGTCTACGCATCAGACATCGGGCCATGAGGCTTTGACCAACCCTTGTCCAACGACACAGGCACCACCCCCAAGCAGACCACACCGCTTTGTGGCTTGCCTCTGTGGCAGCCTCCCCTCACCTCACCAGAAGAGTCTAGACTCATCATTACTTTAGAAACCATAAACAGCATTTAAAAACCAAAAAATGACTTGTGTGCATAGAGACGTTCACCAGAACATAATTTATAATAATGAAGCATTGAAAACAAACTAAATGTGCAGCAATAATAGGGGAATGGTTTAGAAAATTAGGTGTGTTCACATAAAAAATATTTGTTAACATAAATTTTAACTACACAACAAATTTTTATATAGAATATTGTTTCAAATACATACAATGATGTGTACTGGAGGGGAAAAAAATAACCAAAACATGGCTAGAAGTTATCTCTGGAAAGTGGAATTATAGGTGAATAGTAATGTGTATGTAAGTACATTTGTACGTCCCAAGCCTTCTACAAGGAAGAGGTAGTACTTTCACAGTTAAAAAAAAAATTAAAACAAAACAAAAGAAAAACACAAAGACTTCTTATCTGGGCCAAATTTTAACCTTCTAAAGAATTCTGTTCTATTAATTTGAGATTAATTTTCTTATCATATCTATTTCAAAAGTAGGAATGATAAAAAAAATAATAAAAACCCAAAAGACAAAAAAACTGTCTGCCTCACTGCATCCACTTTCCAAATTTCTGGGCCAACTGGGATGATCTGGGCACACCAAGGCATAAAATACAGGTGTGTATTTACTAGGGGAAGATAGCTTCCCCTAGTAAGAAAAGAAACAGGGATCATACTTAGCTACTGCCAAACGGGAGACACAAAGAACCTCAATATATTGAGCAAGAATTCTTCCTTTTCATCCCTGCCCTTGGACATGAGAAGTTAATAGGGATTTAGTTAATTGGCTGGTTTTCATTCTAATTGGCTAACGAATCTATTCCAATCTCAAGGAAAACCAAAGAGGTGGAAACAAATAACAGGAGGGTTCCGATGCCGACTGATGTTTAAAAGAGATTGCATTTTAAGTGTCGGGAGGTCTGAGGTCCTGAGGCTCAGAGCATTAGCTCCCTGGAGGGTTGGGGCTCGCTCCATCAAGGAAGGGGTGTGTCCCTGCCAGGACACCCTAGGCCTTCCCGTCTCTTTGAAGACAAACTGAAACCGATGGCACACGTTTGATTTTATCGTCTGACACTGAATTTAGCTTCAGCAAAGGCAGACTTGCTCTGGGCTGGGAAGAGAAGTTCCAGCAAGGCTCAGGCTCTTGGATCATGCGGGCAGCAGAATCTTCTAGGAGGTGCAAGTTAAATCCATCTAAACTGAGTTTGCTCTCTCTTTCCTCACACCAATTAGTTCTGCCATTTAACACAGGGATTAGCCATCTCATTTCCTGGGACTGATTCACCAAAGGATCAGGATTAAACTACTTAGTGGAGCTAGCCTTCTGCAAAATTTTGAGGTAGGTGAAACTGGTTTTCCATATCTCTTCACCTGCCTTTGCAGCCTCCTTCCCACCCCATTCCCTCCCCCAGGAAGTCTGTATTTCCTTGGCTCACTTCCTAATCATACAGTCTGAACTACAGCTCGGCCGTTTTGATCACACACATGCAAACACATTCTTAGGAGGGGTGGAAGAATGCTCGAGACTTGTGTGAGATCAGAGTCAGGCCAGATGAAAACTGACAGACGGAAAAGTAAAAAAAGTAAAAAATAAAATAAAATAAAAACAAAGTGGAAGGAAATAGGGGAAAAATCATATGGTAAGAAGAGCTAACGGACCACCAACATTGACCTCAAGATCAGCTGACAAAGGTCCCAAGGCTCAGGCCACTGGCCACCGCAGCAAATGAAAGGACTCCAAGGACAGCTGGAGGAAGAACCCAGAATTCATGAAACACACAGAATGAAGTCTCTTCCATGTTTGTCCGTTTCCATTCCTTCTGCACACCTTTTCAACCTCCTGTCTAGTCTAAGATAATCACCCACTAGGAGGTCTTACGACATTCAGTTCCTCCTTGCTTTACTTTTCCTGGCACTGAATTTTTTTTTTTTTAAGATTTTATTTATTGATTTGAGATAGAGAATGAGACAGAGAGCACGAGCTGGGGGGAGAGGCAGAGGGAGAGGGAGAAGCAGGTTCCCCTCTGAGCAGGGATCCTGACACGGGACTCTGTCTCAGGCCCCTGGGATCATGACCTGAGCCAAAGACAGATGCTTAACTGACTGAGCCACCCAGGTGCCCCATTCTCAGCACTGAATCGAACTGCTTCATAGTCTCTGGGGCCTCCTTCAGTGAGGCTTTCAAGACTTTCCACCTTCTGGAAGGAACTTGTGTTTGGGGCTTACTTCCCGCTGCTCTTCCCCCTGCACCTTGGAGTCTAGCTGAACAAGAACGGTCAACCCGAGGTGACCTGGGGCTTTCGTCTCTTCAGCAGAACCAAGCTCCTTCCCTGATACTCCTCCTCATTCAAAACTCTACTAATTCCAAGGCTGGACTCAAGTATCTCTTCTTTTGGGAATCTCCCTCAATGCCCCCTTCTGCCTTGTGAAGTGGTATTACCTTTCTTCCCTGAAATTCTGTTCTCTCCCTTCTCTCTCTTGTGTCACTTCTTATGCTATCTCTTACAATAGTGGCAGAAACCATGTTTTGATGTCCTAATACTTCTTGTAGCTTATGGTGTGATAATGATCTCGATATCAATGGTTTGATGAATGCATGAGGAATCCTGACCATGAACTGAATGAATGCCACCACATCACAGGATGGAAGGTTCTCTTACTCTTGCTCACTCTCTCTTGCTCTCATATGCACACATGGATACGCTCCCACATTCCTGTTCATGAGAACAATTCAGATATCTTAATTTAAATATAAAAGATTGATAAGCAGAGGGAAAAACAAATTAAAAAAGAAAGAAATAATGATTAATAGTTCCATTATCTCAAATAAGACAGATCTTTTTCTACTTGGCTTTTAGAACATAATTATTTGTGAATTTCTGTACTTGAAATCCACCTCATTCCATAGAGGCCTTTGGGTATGTTTTTATAATGTAAAATCTTGATTTTAGGATGCATCTTCATGTGGCAAAAAATACTTGATCTAGACTTTCTGAGCTACCTTTATCTGTCTGGTGGGGAAAGACTGAAAGAAACAGCCCACATTTCCAAAGAAATCGGTAAACGGTAGAGTGGTACATGGGAGGGCCTCATTAAATCTGACAGTGGTTCACCTACCTGAGGTTTGTAAACAGAGCATCTGTTCTCACTGGTATAGACATGACCTTGTGGGTCTCTTTGCAGACTATATTAGTGCTGTGCAAATATTCCTACTCAGTTGTGAAGGCACATTATACTCAGGGAAATTATTCTCCCAGCAAACAGACAGATGTTTAACTTCACTTAATATGACACTATAGTCTGCATTCTTAATGTGAGACAGGGGTCCTTTTTTCCAGCTAGAGTAAAATTTCGTATGCCATGTTTTAACACCACAGCGCTCACTCTGTAGCAAAGATTAAGTCATTACCTCTTTCTGACTGGAAACTGTGCTTCTTTCAACCCCCACTCAGCAATGTCATTGGCAGAGGCCGCGGTGTACCTCGCAGACCTTGGGAATCACAAGATGACACAGGAGGTGTCTCTGGTGGCCTTTTTCAGCCTCTCTGAGAACTTCTAAACACTTCTGCTTATAAATCGCTACGGTATAACATAGTGGGACTTACTTCCAGTTGCAGGAGTCACACCCAGAAGAATACAAAACCTGGCTTTTTCCAAAGATGCTAGGAAAGCCTAAGAAACTCAAGGGGGAAGAAAGGCTGGGTGGGGTTAGACCGAACACACACACCTAGACTTATTCTTGGGGGCTTTGGCATACAATCTACCTGTCTGCTAGCGGTTATCAAGGACAATTGTCCTTTGGAACGTAAGCAGAAGGCGCCAGGGAACTGAGCTAGACTTGGGTTTGACACAGTGGAATTTCTTTTAATGCTGGGACTTAGGATAGTATGACCCCCCACGTGAGGTCCTCACAGCTTCTAATCTATCCTTCGACTCCATTGCGCTCAACAGCCACATTTGTCCTTTATGAGCGGTGGGATACTGGAAGGCCAGGCCCGCGTGAAGGACCTGCTCCTTCCAGTCTGCATCCCTTCCTGCTGGCATTATCTCAGGGAGGGGGCCTCACCCTGGCAGCATCATTGGGTTCTATTTCACAGGGCTTCTGTCCCATACTCTCAGGGCCGGCTCCATCAGACTCTCTTTGAGATGCCAACACCTGTGCTCCCCAAAGCTTTGGGTCCCAGTTTTCAGGGACCTCTTCCACTCAGGCACCCCTAAAAATGCATTCGTTAAAAAGAATCTGAAGGATCACTGTTACTAGCCTGCATGACGTTCCTGATAGATTGGTAAAAGCAAATGCTTTTGTAAGTGGCAAGCATTTGTTTTATAAATAGAGCAAGATAAAGGGAATGTTCAAGAAGCATAAAATAACAGGATACTGTCATCCCTAAAAGAGTACTTTATTAGCCCTGTTAAAATAACTCAAAATATCTTTAACATATGTAATCGGGACACTGTGATTCCCCCCCCATATTTAGCTGGAATTGCAATAACCGTAAAAGAATTAAGATGCAATTTTCTGAGGCTTTTGCCATAATTTGAAACTCAAAACGTTTACATAATATGCTTAATTCAAAGGCATACACGCTACCGCCTTTAAAATTTAACTTTTTAGCTAAATATAGCGAAAACCAACTCACATTAAAGTCCACAGCTGGGAAAGAAGAATTAGCAAAAACTTTAATTATGGTCTCACTGACACTTCTATTTTCAAGCCCATTCATGAATTAATTTTAACTCTGTTCCTGGGCCTTTAATCACACTGTAATCACCTGTCAGAAAAGGACAGTGTCTGAATATCTGCACATATGTTTGAAATTTCTACATCTTGATTCCTTTGTCAAAATTTCGACTTTGTGCCATGTGGGGGAGGCTCTAAGCAGATGCAGCAAGATTGATCTCCGAACGCGGCTGAGATTCCCATCTAGAGAATGTTCATTTACTCTATTGCTCTATAAGCCAAAATGGAGCTCCTTTTTTTTTTTTTTTA